>JAJKFI010013645.1:0-36266 GCA_029204185.1 Lerista edwardsae
TAGTAGTAGTAGTAGTAGTAGTAGTAGTAGTAGTAGTAGTAGTAGTAGTAGTAGTAGTAGTAGTAGTACTTGTATTTATATACCGCCTTTCTTAGGTCACCAGATTTCTCTAATGACTATAACTCAAGGTGGTTTACATAGGCAGACTTTATTCAGAAACCTGAAGGTTTTTACAATTTTTACAGAAACGTTCTCTCTTCCAAGAACTACATACATACAGATGGATCTTTCTGGATTTAGTCCTTCTTTCTGGCCACCCGTTTGTCTTCTGCTGGCTGATAAGCGGCTTCCCTGCTCCCACCAGAGAAGCAGCTGACTTTGGCACAACTCCCCCTCACACAAGGCAGCCAAAGCTCAGCTGTTAATCAGTCACAATTTACGAGGTCTGCCGCTCACAAAGACTTCTGGCTGTCCTGAACTGGTGATCTTCAGATCTTCAGCTCTTATCTTCAGGCAAACGGAGGCATTAACCCTCTCGACTAAATCTTCTACTCATGAAACCAAGACAGAAATGTGGCAATTTGGGTATAGCTGGGGAAAGGGGGACTCCGGGACTGCAATAAGAAGGGTGAGAATTGCAAAAGCAGCAAAAACTAGGAGCAAGGAATTGGTACTTCGGACAGCTCCCTGAGAGTTTGTGCCAATAAGACTGTATAGTACTAGCACTTTTAAAAGGCCCATACAAACGTGCTCTTTTCTGACTCAAGTTACTGTGAGGTTTGTGTATCTCACTCAGTTCCACAGTGCAGAGGACAATCCATTTTTTAAAAGAAAATATATTCAATATTATGTTGTGTTTTTTAGCAGTCCCCGTATTTGGTGTTATCTGGAAGTTGCCATCAAACTGCGTTTTGCTATCTGTACAGATGTTTCCAATTTCTAATTAAACATCCACTGTTTTCAGCAATCAATTTCCCCTATGTAGTTTAGGATGGTAAATTATCTCGGCAGTCATTATTCTGTTGTGCAGTAACATAGTGCTAATTTGGCATCTCCTCTTTAATAGACTCTGTTAAGAATTATGTTAGAATAATTACTGCCAGAATTCACAGTATAGGGTGCTGTAATTACTGGCTAACAGTTGTGTCCCTTAGATTCTTCTTTAAAGCTAGTCTTTCAAAGTGTGGTTTTAATTTGAATTCAGCTTTATGATACAGAAGCAAGTGTGCATCAGTCAAAGTCAGGCTTGTAGAAGTATCACATCTGTCGCAAAATCGCAGTGTTGTAAAAAAAGACTCGTGACTTTAACTCGAGTGTTGATGTTTTGACCTGACTCTCATCTGAATGGAGTCATGAGTGTCATTGACTCTCAATGAGTCAGCAATTCTGGCAACTGGAATCAGTGTGTGTGCTTCCTTTTTTTGTTGCAGCTTCCATGTCAGTGGAAATCTTTGGGAGACCCGAGAGGTGCCACAATGTCACCACGACCAATGGTCATTTCATTACTTCCAGTCAGAAGAACAGATGTGGAGGCAGAAAGCTATGATGTTTGCAAATGTATCTGTTTCGGTTTTGGGTAGCTGGCTGCAGCGAGCACGAGGTGTGGGGAGAAGGTGAAGGGGCTGTGAGGCAGGAGCAGAGTTCTCTTGTCCATCTCCGAAGGTTTGGACCATTGATTGGATGAAAGAGCAGTCTGAGTTCTGACTCTGGGGGAGGGGAGGGGAGGGGAGGGGAGGAGTCTTGGCCATAGAAGAACATTGCTTAGCCATGGAGGGGGGGAGTTTTCATAGCGGTGACTGGTTTTGTATGGAACCAAAGGTTCCCTGCAGCTGTGCGTGCTCGCTCACTTGCTTGCTTATGTAACAGCCACAGGTCAGCCAATCTTTGGTGAAAAACAGGACTCACTGAATGAATGATGTGCTGTGGCCGGGACTATTTTTCTCCCTCCTGTTCTTCTGAGAGCACAATCCTAACCTGGAGCTAGGCCAGCACAGTTAGGCCAGCAAAGTTTGGCTGGCACAAGGACCACCATAAAGTATGCTTGGACCACTCTCAGAGTCAGACAGGCCAACACAGAGATGAGCACCATCGCCCCTGACTCCGAGAGTGGTCCAAACATGCTTTACGGGTAGCTCTTGTGCCAGCCTAACAGTACAATGCCCGGATAGGATTGCGCTTTGAGTTCAGTTGTGATGTGAATTGCGGGTGGTGGGAGGTTTCATTGTGGTGGCCAGATAGGAGTGAAGCACACTGTCAGCAGCACATTGTTGGCCTCCAGGAACGTTAACGTTAAGTGTGAAACGACAATCTGACTGCATCCCCCCCCGCACCTCCCATTTTGAGTGTTGGCAGTTGTGCGTGCGTGTGCCTGACTCTCCCCACAGCTCACCACGAAAAGACTCATGACTAATGAAAATGACTCATGAAATTCCAGGGGTGGAGTCACCATGAGGGGGCGGAGCCTCCTGAATGGACTCAACTTGAATTTCGTCTTGTGCACAACACTGCAAAGTAAATCCACAATTTGATCTCTTTTCTGTATTAGTCGCTAGGCAGTGACTTCTATACCTAGGGATGTTTGGAAATGGTGTTATTTTTCAGCAGATGTTGTGATCTGAAAGGCAGAATGTGGTGTTGCATGTTCTCATCTCTAGGAATTTTAAATACTTTTAAAGTGTACTAGGTAGGTTACTATAGTCTCAGAAGATGTCGCCACAGTATTATTTCTAACTGGAAAAGTAATGTTTTAATTTCTGGAAAATATCTTAAACAACAAAACGCAATATTTTGTGCTTTTATTCAGATATATTCATACCAAAAAGGTGTGTTTTGTGTTTGTATGCATGTTTAACAAAAATAAACACACCTATCTATACCTGACATTTCAAACAGTTGAGGACGTCTTCCTTTTCAAATACCCTTTCTTTCTGGCAGCTTTCTAAAGCCTACCATTTATTACTTATAACTTGAAGCAGGGGGGGCTGCTTTCTAGAAAGAATAAAAGTAATGTTATTATTTATTTATTTATTTATTTATTTATTTATTTATTTATTAGATTTTTACCCCGCCTTTATGCCCGAAGGCACTCAAGGCGGCATTACATAAAAAATATGAAATTTAACATTAAAAAAACAATATAAAAGAGTAATAAGACAATATAATAAAACCAAGTTAAAACACAACAATAAAATGTAAAAAACCAGACCCTGTGGATCATAAGATATAAAATATAGCACACCAGCCAGCCAGCCAGCCTGTCAACAATTAAAAGCTTTTTGAAATAAAAAGGTCTTCAGCCCCCACCGAAATGTTAACAGAGAGGGAGCAGTTCTCAATTCTAAGGGGAGGGTATTCCAAAGTTGGGGGGCCACCACTGAGAAGGCCCTCTTCCTGGCCGCCGCCCCTCTCACCTCTCCTGGTGGTGACACAGTGAAAAGGGGGCCCCCAGATGATCTGAGAGTACGGGCAGGATTATATGGGAGGAGGCGGTCCCTCAAAACCCTGGACCCGAGCCATAAAGGGCTTTAAAGGTCAAAACCAGCACCTTGAATTGGGCCCGGAACAGAACCGGCAGCCAGTGCAGTCGCCGAAGCAGCGGCCCGACAGAGTCAACCCGACGTGCCCCAGCAACCACCCGAGCCGCCGCATTCTGTACTAGTTGTAATTTCCGGACCGTCTTCAAAGGCAGCCCCACGTAGAGCGCATTGCAATAATCTAATCTAGATGTCACTAGGGCGTGGGTCACTGTGGCCAGGTCCGCGCAGCTCAGGTACGGCCGCAGCTGGCGAATCAGCCGAAGCTGAGCAAAGGCTCCCCTGGCCACCGCCGCCACCTGGGACTCCAGGTGTAGCTGTGGATCCAGGAGAACCCCCAAGCTGCGAACCTGCTCCTTCAGAGGAAGTGCAACCCCATTCAGAGCAGGACGATAGTCCAATACCCGAGCCATGGATTTCCAAACCAGAAGCACCTCTGTCTTATCCGGATTTAATTTCAGCTTGTTCGCCCGCATCCAGCCCCCAACCGCCTCCAGACAGCGATCCAGGACCTCAACCGCCTCCTCAGAATCAGGGGGAAAGGAGAGATAAAGTTGGGTGTCATCAGCATATTGATGGCACCCCACTCCAAACCCCCGGATGACCTCTCCCAGCGGTTTCATGTAGATGTTAAACAGCATGGGGGATAAGATGGACCCTTGTGGCACCCCAAACCTAAGAGGTCGGGGTGCCGAACAAGAGTCCCCCAGCACCACCTTCTGGGATCTGTCAGCCAGGAAGTAGCGGAACCACTTCAAGACAGTGCCTCCAAGCCCCAACCTGGCCAGCCGACCCAGAAGGACACCATGGTCGATGGTGTCGAAAGCCACCGAGAGGTCCAGCAGGACTAACTGGGTCGCACTTCCCCTGTCCATCCCCCGGTGCAGGTCATCCACCAAGGCGACCAAGGCAGTCTCCGTCCCGAACCCTGGCCTGAAGCCAGATTGGAATGGGTCCAGATAATCCGTTTCCTCCAGTACCCTCTGAAGCTGGGACGCCACCACCCGCTCAATCACCTTGCCCAGAAATGGGATATTCGAGACTGGCCGAACGTTGTTTAAATTTGTGGGATCCAGAGAGGGCTTCTTCAGGAGGGGGGCGAACCATCACCTGCTTCAAAGCAGGCGGGAGCACCCCCTCCCTCAGAGATGAATTCACCACCCTCCCCGTCCACTCGGCCAGCCCTCCCCGGGCAGCTCTAATTAGCCATGCTGGGCAAGGGTCGAGCGGGCAAGCAGCAGGTCTCACACTCCAGAGAATCCTGTCCACATCCTCAGGCTCTACAAGCTGAAAAGAATCCCAAATCGTAGGACAGACAGGTTCCCCAGGGACATCACTAGATATGCCCACAGCAGCGTCCAAGTCATGCCGAATCTATTAGCAGCCATAAAGTTGTTCATTTCCTTCCAAATGTGACCACAGTCTTTATCTTTGTAACCTGGAGTTACAGTGAAATTACACTAACTACAAGAAGTAATATTTCTTTTTATCATTTCCGTTGTACTGCCTTTTACTAGATTGGTACTAAGATCCCGTACAATGTGTTAGAACAAAAGAGAGCAACAGAAGTGACGAGGTTGAAAAAGCACCTTGAGAGCACAATCCTGATCTGTGCTGCAGCCTACCCAAGTAAGGAGGAAGCAGGAGCTTAGCAAGGGGGCAACCGTTTGGACAGTGGCCCCGGCTAGGGGCCCTGGCTAAGGCAAACCCTGCTAGAGACTTGGGCTGCAGCTGGGTCCATCAGTTTTTGAAGGGGTGAGAGCAAGTTGCACCAGACTTCTAAACTCTGCAGGCCTCTCAGAGATCTGATTGGTGGAAGCGCCAGGAAGGTGAGCTAAAGAGATGAAAAAGATCCCCATGCGGGAAGGTTGTTTTTGTTTTGCTTTGTTTCGTTTTTGCCTTCCATTTGCTGGAGTCGACAGGGCAGGTGGCTGTACTGAAAGATGCTGTGCTAGCATTTTGGGTACACTTCAAAACTGTAGTTTGAAGGTAAGGTCAACTAGGGTTTAGCTAGGCGAGCCAACTTCGTAATTTTCTAGCGGCCTGATACTTCCAAATCATGTTCGTAAACTTTGCTGCTATCCTCCTTCCCCTTTTATACATTTGCAACCTACCACGTCAATGTGTGTGTGCTGTCGGGGAAGATTTTGGTTCAGTGCAAGTCCGATCTTGGCCACAGAAGTTACATGCCTATATTTCGGCCAGTACTGGGAAAGACGGTTTGGTGGCTTGTGAGCCTTTCCTAGTCACTGGGATGCTCCTAGGTCTTTGGTTTCCCCTGGCTGAGGGATTGACAGTCTACCTGGCGGGGCTGGTTTTAGCCAGGGATGTCATCAGTTTCAAGCCAACCCATGGCTATGGGATGTTGCAGAGCCATGTTGGAGGGCTGGCAGGGGACTGCTGCCTTTACAGCCGCTGTGACCCAGGCGACATGGCAGAAATCTCAGGCAAAAACCTTTCCCACCACCTGCTTCCTGTTTCTTTTAATCGGATATGTTGGGAGTTGAACATCTGTATGATAAGCATGTGCCCTACCACTAAGCTATGGCCAGTGGTGTTATTCTGCCGGAACACTGGGCGGGACATCCGGGTGATCGACAGCCCGCCCGTCGCGTTCCGCAGTGTTACGCCGTTTCCGTAACACACGCAAGCGGCGTAATTGGTTACGCAAACGGCGTAATGCTGCGGAACGCGACGGGCGGGCTGTCAATCACCCAGATGTCCCGCCCAGCGTTCCGGCAGAATAACACCACTGGCTATGGCCCATAATAGCAGCCACATTTGTTCATAGCCAGCTGGTTCTTTTATCGTTGGTCCACCAAAGGCAAATAGAACTGACGGCTGCTGAAAAAGTCCTTCAGATTGCATCAAATGTTTAGATACACGTCCAGGTGATTCACATGATGGGCAGTGTGTGTGCTATTCCAGCACTTCTACTCCCTTGAAAGCACACAGGGCACTTCAGCCTAAGTTTGTGTTCCTCACTCTCCGGGTGCAATCCTAACCAGGAGCTCGGTCAGCACAGTTAGGCCAACAAAGTTTGGCTGGCATAAGTGCCACTGTAAAGCTTATTTGGACCACTCTCGGAGTCAGGGAGGATGGTGCATGTCCGTGTGCTGGCCTCCCTGACTCCGAGAACAGTTCAAACTTACTTTATGGTGGCCCTTGTGCTGGCCAACCTGTGCCAACCTAACTCCAGGTTAGGATTGTGCCCTCGGTCTCCACAATGCTTGTGCTCTGGTTGTATGTTATACCAATTGATATGGATATGGATCATGGAAAACTGGCTATGGACAGACATTTCTGTTCTCAGGACTGATGTAATGACGCCTCACCTCGGCTTTCGTTTTCAAGACCTTGGCAGTTTAGGTTGAGATGTTTGGTTGAGATGCATTCTGGGGCCACAGAATGATGAAGGGAGGAGTCTCGGCACAGACAGGAAGGGGCTGCAGGCAGCTTGCAAGATTGCCTGCAGCCCTGAAAACACAGTGGCTTCACTGCACTGTGGCAGGCAAAGCTATTTTTGACTTTTCCCTTCACTTTCTAAACCTTTTAAAAGTGCATCCCTTGGTGCACTTTGCAATATTCTGGATTTGAAGTCACTGTGGGGGGTGGGGTCCAGAACAGAAGCCCCACAGCTATGAGGGTACACTTGTACACTGAAGTTGGGTCAGGCGTCATGCAGCCGGAACGCAGGGCGGGAGGAACGGGTGAGTGGCAGCCCGCGGGGGCGGGGAAGACGGCGAAACGGACCGTTACGCAACAGGCGGGCTGCCGCTCACCCGTTCCTCCCGCCCAGCGTTCCGGCTGCATGACGCCGCTGGTCAGGGGGGAAACAGGTTCTGTTCATATTTGATGGGTACATTGGTATCTAATTCTTGGTGTACAAAAAACCTTTCAGGTGCATGTCTAATATGACAGATTATATGAGGTACGGTTTTTGGGGATTTTGGGGGGCAAGAATAGTGTAATATTCTATTCTTAAGAATAGTGTAATCAGTTTGACTCTGTCGAGTCGTTGCTTTGGCAACTACACTGGCTGCCGGTTCCTTTCCGGGCCCGATTCAAAGTGCTTGTTTTGACCTTTAAAGCCCTTTACGGCTCAGGTCCGGGGTATTTGAGGGACTACCTCCTTCCTTATAATCCTGCCCATACTCTTAGATCATCTGGGGGGGGGGCTTTTGACTGTGCCGCCACCAGGAGAGGTGGGGGGGGGTGGCGGCCAGGAATAGGGCCTTCTTGGTGGTGGCCCCCCGACTTTGGAATACCCTCCCCTTAGAATTAAGAACTGTTCCCTCTCTGGCAACATTCCGGCAGGGGCTGAAGACCTTTTTATTTCAAAAAGCTTTTAATTGTTGACAGGCTGGCTGGTTTTTTACACTCTCTTTGTATATTTCAGGATCCATTGGGCTTGTTTTAAATTTTTAATTATTTTACTATTGTTTTTAATCATTGTTTTTAGTTGTTAGCTTTGTGATTTTAATGTATTTTATTGTTGTAAGCCGCCTTGGGTGCCCATGGGGCAGGAAGGTGGGAAATAAATAAAATAAATAATAATAATATAAAGCCACTGTAGGACAGAAGCAGTTATTAAAGAAGGCAAAGTTAAGTGAACTGCACTTCAATAAGGGTTGATGCAGCAGCGATGGCTCAGGACTGGATAAATGAGGACGATGTGTTTGAACTTTGTGGAAAATACAGTGCTTGGAAAAATTGCTAAGGCATTTTCACATGTACAAATCCATTCCAGCTGCACAGAAATCTTCAAAGACGGATAAAGCTATATTATGAAACCCATATCACACAGTCACCCCTAATTATAAAATAACCCTTTCTGCTCGCACACTGAGATACAAAGTAGGCACATCGGTCTTTGTGTCTGTTTCTTTGGATCCAGCAATTCTGTGTTATTCTAGTGGCAAATGCCTTTTGGGGGTGGGGAGAGAGTAAAGTCCTGTATGTCTCTCTGAATGCAGATGATCTGATTAGTTTGCCATGATTTTTCTATGCAAAAACCTAAGCATCAACAGCTTCTTATCTCCACCATCTATTGTCCTGCCAAAACTGATGGCTGCAACAATGGCGATTTCTCTGGAGCACAAACTTCTTGCAGGAACCGGCCCTTATCAAGGTTTTAACTGGCAGAGGTCGGCATTCAAGCTGTCAGTCAAAGTGGATATATAATGGATGGTGTCTGCCTTGCACACCACAGATAACTACCAAACTGGGATTGGATTTAATTCCATGGGGGTTGGTGGGGGTGGGGGTAAAATGCACCAAGGATATTGTGGATGTGTGATTTTTCTGCGCTTGAGTCAGTTGTCACGAAAACCATGGCATTGTTTTACGAAGTTTACACAGAGGCAGCATTTGGTTAAGAAATTCATAAGCAGAGGTGGATACCTAGATGCAGAATTCAGGTTAGAGGTTGGAAGCATATACTGACATGAGTGGAGCTCTAGGATGAATGATAAAAGGTAAAGGTAAAGGTTTCCCCACGACCGAATGGTCTAGTCGTGACCGACTGTAGGGGGCGGTGCTCATCTCCGCTTCAAAGTCTGTAGAGCCGGCGTTTTTGTCCAATCATGTGGCCAGCATGACTTTACGCCGTAGTGCATGGAACGCCGTTCCCTTCCCACCGAAGTGGTCCCTATTTATCTACTTGCATTTTAGGTGCTGTCGAACTGCTAGGTTGGCAGGAGCTGGGACAAGCGACGGGGGCTCACTCCGTCACGCAGTCTCGAACTCCCAACCTTGCGGTCGAAAGCCCAGCAACAGCACATTAACTCGCTGCGATACTCTTCCTTTAAATTATCTCCATGGTTCAAACATCCTAGGCCAGGCAGAATCGGGAGTGTGTGCTTGTGCTGAGTCCATCCACACACAAAGGGAGTACTTTGTGGTTCCAGAGAATTTGTACTGGAACTATGAAGAACAATATATTTGGGACATGTTTTACATGTCAGTTGAAATAAGAGAAACATTTTTTTCAGTCCTTCTTGGTACAGAATGAGAGGAAAAAATAATATCCAACAGGACAGGTGTTAGGACTGGCATTCTGTATATTTTGTTTTTTATCTTTGTCAAGGGAATATTAAATTCCTCCATAAAGCAACTGAATAAAATTGCATAGGAGAGAACTGTAACAAACGGGGGTTTCAGACTATTCCCTTGACAAAGATTACAGTTGAAACGCATTGGGATTGGTGCGCCTAACAACCGCCTTGTTGACGCACTGCTGTGAGCCACAGCTGTCCTTGATGCTTTTCTTCCTTTACTACGAAGTATTTATACCGTTCAGTGAGTTATAGGACAAGATTACTTATAGATGCCAACACCTTTTCCTACCCTATATGGATATTTGGTCTCACAATATCATCTGGTCTTAATATAAAGTACCTGAGGCTATCAAGCAATCAATCAGTATTTATATACCGCTTTTCAACACAAAGTTCACAAAGCGGTTTACAGGCAAATAATAATTATCATAAAGTTAAATGGCTCCCTGTTCCAAAAGGGCTCGCAATCTCAAAAAATGCAGAACCCCACGAGCAACAGCCATTAGAAAAGACCCTGCGCTGGGGTGAAGAGGGACAATTACTCCCCCCCCCCCGCTAAATATAAGAGGAGCACCACTTGAAAAGCTTGCCTAGTTAGCAGGGGCTATCCACATAATTTGTACCACATATTTTCCGCCTTCAGGCAGCAGACTGTTCAGGATCGTCATCCAACCGTTAGCTAGGAAAACTGTGGGTATGTTAAAGGCACAATACTAGGAGTGTCTGCATAGAGGTAAGCCCTAACTATGTCCAGATGGGCTTACTCTCAGGAAAATGTGTATAGGACTGCAGCCATCGTAAATTAAGGGCTTTTGACATCGCCAAGAACCAACTGTGTGAATTTATCATTATGTTTGAATTGTGCTTAAATAAATCCTCATGATGTCTGAAATGGTGTAGCTTGCTTATTATGTAATAATTTCTTCTGTGTTCTTACTTAAAAAGTAGGAGTCGCATTACTATTTAAAAATGGGTGTTATCTTTCCAGGTATCTGCTGGGAACCTGAGGTGGGCTTGAGCAGATTGTGATAAGACTTGCTGAAGCAGTTAGTCAGTGATTGATGCCCTATTGATGCGCAGCCCCAAAGTGCATTCCCTTTTGTTAGTGAACATTAGACAAATCATTTCTTAACTGTTTCATGTCCGATTTCACTTGCATTAGGACTCTGCGTTAGGACAGGCTAGGGTTGCCAATAATCTTCATTCAGCATGTAGAGAGTTTTAAAGTGAAGAAGAATATTTCATGGAACTGCAATTAGATTTCCATGTTTTTCACCCTACGAATAACCATTCTAGCCATTCCTTTTTCCATTGCTGCTGCTTAAGTTTTCTGACCACTTTTCAAGAGTGGAATTACTAAACGTATAGATTTTTTTTTGATGTTCCACATAGAGGTTAGTTTCAGGACCCTCAGATTCAACTCAATGCAGGTCCCGAACAGCGGTATCATTCAGCCGGAACGCTGGGCAGGAGGAACGGGTGAGCGGCAGCCCACCCATTACGTAACGCTTGACGGCGAAACGGAGCGGTACGCAACGGGCGGGCTGCCACTCACCCGTTCCTCCTGCCCAGCGTTCCGGCTGAATGACGCCACTGGTCCCGACCTACGTCAGGAAAGCCAACTTGCACCTCCCAGACATGACTCAGGGCACAATCCTAAACAGTGCCGGACTGGCGAGGCCTATGGGCCAGCGCCATATCTGACGCTGTTTAGGAGAGACCAGAGCCTCCCCGTGGCAAGGGAGCGTGCGCTCTCTTACCGTAGGGGAGGCTCCAGCCTCCGCTATGTGCTCCTCAGTTCTGCACCCGCTAAACAGTGGGCGCAGAGCCAAGGAGACCGCGCGGCCCGTATTAGGGCCTTGCGGCCTCGCAGACGGGCTTTGGATGTGGTCGTATGGCCTCTTCCCAAGGCCGCCCAAGTCCCGCCCCCGCTTCCCTCCTTCCCACCAATCCCCGTGCCGCCTCGGCACAGAGCCTCCCTTGCGCCAATCGGCTTCGGTTGGCACAAGGGAGGCTCTCCGTCAGCACTCTGATGCGTCGTCGGCTTCAGAGCTTTAGTGCCAATGTAGGGGTGCTGCCCATGTCGGTGCTAAGCACATAGCGCTGATGCAACAATGTTGCGTCGACACTACGTGAATTCTAGGATTGCGCTGCCCAAGAGCCTGCTGTTTACGCTCAGCCTCCAAGCCTCAGGCTGCTAGAAGTCCTTAAAAACACAATTCTGTTTTTTGCAAAAAAACACAAGTACATCTCTAAGGCCTTCTGTAGCCTTCCCAGCCCTCAGACCACCTCCCAGATACGGGTGAAGGCCCCTACCCACAGATTCAATTATCTACAGTTTTCAGCATCCATTTTCAGAGGTTCCAGGATAAACGCCAGCATTTCAACATCGTTTCTCCTTACAGTAGAAACCACTTACATTCAGGATATTTTGCTGGAGTCTTTTCCGTATGCCTAGGCAGACCAGATTGCTATTTAGGCTTGTTCTGCAAGCAGCAAATTAGACTTAACTCTTTAATTACAATTTTGGAAGAACTATCTTCTTTATGTCAATGAGCTCAAACAGCTGTTAAGTTAACTTGGAGTGGAACACCTTGATCCAAGGCAGTGCATGTGGAACAGCCGTGGCTGTGTGCAGAGTGTTTTGGTGGCTTTTTAAAAAAGGAGATCCTGCCAATCAGCTATTTGTTGAGGAAAATGAGCAGCAGGAACCATCAACAGGAACCAGCTCCAGGTGTGCAGCCAGCTGTTTGGTCAGTGAAAGGACCCAAACATAGCAGGACCTGTTTGGATACCTCGGCTACCGTCTAATTGGGAATGTGAAATGGGAGCCTGCTTCTGCAAGTGCACGTACCCCAAGCTGGATAGTGATGATTGCAAGGATGAACAGGGGCTTCCTCCCCAAATCAAGTGTATTTTTCAAACCTTTTCACATCTGTTATTGCTATCTAAAGCAGTGATGTTCAAACCTGTTTAGACCGGGACCCGCTTTTTAGAATGGCACTCGTGTCGGGACCAATCGAAAGTTATGTCAATAACCTGGAAGTGATGTTGTGGCAGGAAGTGACATAATCAAGCAGGAAGTGCTATCATTGTAACATAATCAAATGACACTGCTGAAAGGCAAACTGGCTTTCTTGGACTGCAGCAATTGTACAACCAGGAAACATCCCTGACAGAAAGCAAGAGGAGGACAAAATGTGATGTCAAAGCACTGAACTAAAAACAATTTTTTTAAAAATCCTCCCTTGAACTTTCCAACTGTTAACACTCACAAAAGGAATGTAGGAAGAGTAAGGCCTGCAGTTTCCAAGATGGCTGCTCCCAGCTTTCTGCGACCCACCTTACATCAGGTCACGACCCACCAAGTGGATCTCGACCCACCGTCTGAATAACACTGATCCAAATAATATTGATCCGTATCAGCTGAATCTCTTCTATGTTTTAAATAGATCACTGGCTTAGCAGTATAGTGAAAAAAGGTGACAAACAGCCCAAATTCTAACTAAGGGCACGATCCAAAATGGTGTGTGCACCACCAGTACACCCTGCGCTGCACTCCTGCTTGCCATTGCCAAAGTGCCATAAAGCACTTTCCCACAGCATAGCGGCGCACACTGGAGAAGGTGAATTCCATGTTAATTAATTAGTGTGGAGGTGGAACGAGGGGAGCGCAGAGAGCGCATGGAAAGGGGCAGGGCGGAGGGGGTGGGGTGGAATGGGTGCGGGAAGCGTGGGCGGATGTGGGAGGGGGCAGTAGCGGCAGTGCTGGGGCGCACTGGGTCAGCGGCGTCATGCAGCCGGAACGCAGGGCGGGAGGAACGGGTGAGTGGCAGCCCGCAGGAGTGGGGAAGACGGCGAAACGGAGCGTGACGCAACGGGCGGGCTGCGGCTCACCCGTTCCTCCCGCCTAGCATTCCGGCTGCGTGACGCCAGTGCACTGGGTCCTCCTGTCCCTCTCCCCAGACCTGATCCGCCAACTAGCAATTCACTTGTCCAGGTCCAGGTAGCCTTACTGCAGCTGCAGGGGCTTGCCCCAGGGCAAGGGGGCCAATGTCCCCTTACCCTGTGGAGACCTCCCATGCAGGATTCAGTGCTGGCCGTGCGGTTGCCCCTGCACAGGCATCTGTGCTCGATGTGTCGGAGAGCCCTCCCCGCTCCCTGCCTGCAGTCATGCCGATGGGGCTGGCGTTGTGTGCCGCAGAGGGAGCGATCCCAGCAGCATCCTCACGGGGAGGAAATGCCTGTTCCCTTACTTCAGCGTAGGCCTCCCTTCCCCAGTTGGTGTACTCGGCCTTTGCACCAATTCTTTGGCTGGCATGACTCTGAGCGGACCCGGGGAGGTGAATCGAAGCGCAGAGGGGTGAGATGGTATCTGCTCAGGTTCTGCCACCAATAGTAGCCCCCTCCGGCCCTCAACACACTACCTCTCTGCCCCAGACCCCACCCCATTCTTCCCCCTCTGTGTTCACCCCTGCCTGCCCTTGCACCAGCCTACTGGCACGGGGCTGTCTTTGAAGGCCACCGTTGCGCGGCTGCCACTGCTCACCATTTCTGGCTGTGGCAGGCGGTTCGTGACAGTGTTCTGCAACACCAGAAACGCCACGGTACCACTGGAATGCAAGTTCTGGTGGCGCGGCAGCAGGTTAGGATTCCAAGCCTGGTGGAAACCTGTCGGACTTGTATCAATTAAGAACATAAGAAGAGCCCCGCTGGATCAGGCCAAAGGCCCACCTAGTCCAGCCTCCCGTATCTCACAGCGGCCCCACCAGGTGCCTCAGGGAGCACACGAGACAACAAGATGCTTGCATCCTGTGGCCACTCCCTTGCACCTGGCATTCTGAGGTAGCCTACTACTAATGTTAGGAGGCTGCACAACCCTTCATGGCCTATAGCCCACGATGGACTTTTCCTCCAGAAATCTGTCCAATCCCCTTTTAAAGGCACCTAGGCCAGATGCCATCCCCACCTCCTGTGGCAAGGAGTTCCACAGATTTACCCGCTGGGTAAAAAAGTATTTCCTTTTTTCTGGTCTAAGTCTCCCAAATCTCAATTTTAGTGGATGTCCCCTGGTTCTGGTGTTGTGAGAGAAAGAAAACATCCTTCTATTCACTCTTATCTATCCCATACATAATTTTGTATGTCTCAATCATTTCCCCCCCTCAGGCGCCTTTTTTCTAGACTGAAAAAAATTAGGCATGTTGTCTGAATCAGTCTATACAACTAGACTGTGAAATCTTGAAGTGTTGGCGCAGAAATCCAGTCCCTGAAATCGGAACAGTCAGAACGTAACTATAGTTTTTAAATGAGCACAACACGTTCACATTCTAATTGCATCAGAGTGTTCTTTAACTCATATTTTTATATGTAATTTTAGTTGTAACCATAGTTTTTTGAGCTAACAGGTATATTGGAAGAGCACATGAGTTTGGGTGTATCTCTGTGCTGTATATATAGTCAGTCCTCATTATCTGCTAGGGTCAGGTTCCTGGAAAGCTTTGCAGATAGCCAATTCGCAGATAATGAATCATTGATCCTATGGTACCTTATCTGCCATCAAAGGAATCCAGCAGAGACACTCAGGCAGCCAGCAGAGTGCACAGGAAGTGCCAAAAGATCTCTGAATGCTGAAGGGCCCTTCCAGAGGCTGCAGGGACCTTCAGAATGGCACCTGTGACCATCGTGGACCATGGAGGTAGAATGACTGGAGGTGGCATGACGTCATTTTCTTGAAGCTTCCGGGGCACACAAATATGGCTGACTCAGAACTTTCCCGCCAAGGACGTGGATTGCCGCGAATTCACGAATAAAAATCTCCCTGCACGTGTAAAAGTTAATCTCAACCTCTTTAAGCATGCCTGCGTGTTCTGCATACGGATGTGCGAATCGCTGAACGAAAAACGGGATTTAATTTCCACGGAAAGGTATTCGCATTACATCGGTATGTAATATTTCCCCCCTCCTTTTTCCCCCCTTCCCGTTTACACTTTTTTTCCCGCCTTCCATTTTCTACTGTAATATTTTCGAAATTCTGAACATTAACAGAATTTGTTTTATGGGGGGTGAGTGTAGAAGTTTTAAAAAAATACTCTTAATAGTCTAGAAGTAAAAAAGAATTACTCTCATATTGACAACTACTTGTGTCATGAAGAGATTTTAATGTAATTTTCCTATATATTTATCTGATTTTTGCCCACCCTCCCCTTTTTTCTTTCCTTCCCGTTCACACATTATTTCTGCTTGTGTAGATTTCAAAAAATAAGTCTGTCAAAACAGTGCAATCCGAGTTTAAATAGACAGCAAGTAGCATTTCGTCCGGTATGTTCAGTAATATAATTATGTGGAATTAAACCTTGTAAGTGCATATTAAATCATAATCAGGTTACCAATAATGTTTCTCCACGATCACACGTTTTTATTTTCGTAAGTTTTTATTTCAAGTGTAAATTATTAAGTCCTAAACATTACCAGAAAAGCAATCTGAAATGCTTGGAATAAAGATTGTTTGGGGCACACAAACATGGCCACTAAGCCCGCCCCCTGGCTTCACTCGATTCCTATCAATTCAACAGGGATGCCGACTCCAGTCATTCTACCTTCATGTCGTGGACCCCTTAAACGGATGCTTCTGCCAGCCATTTTAAAGGGGTCAGTGCTGGTCGCAGGTGCCATTCTGAAGATCCATGCAGCCTTTTGATGGTCTTTGCATAAGTGAGATTGCAGACAGCATGGTGACATATAAAGAGGATTGACTGTACAATGCATCTGTGTGTTTTATCAAAGTTCAAATCTCATTTTGGTGCAGTCGGTTTCCAAACAAGGAAAAAAATTTTCTCAACTGAAAATAGCTGTTTTGCAGCTTCTCTTCCTCCCTTCAATATTTGTGTTCAGCCAGCTGTGGTGAGGGAGCAGAGAAAGGTAGGGTAAGCTATAGTTACAACCCTGCAACAAAAACTGTGAAATTGAATAGAAGCTCAACCATCCCTTTAAATCTATTTTAAGGAGCAATAGTGGAATGTTTTTCTCTTTTAAGAAATAAATAACAGAAACTCTGGGGATTGGGGGAGAGAGGCATAGGAATGCTTGTTTGTTGAGAAATAGTTTGTTGCTTGAAGACTGAGACGACAGGACATTCAGCAAACCTAGAGTCAAATTAGGCAGGAGCAGAGAGACTGCCCATCAGAGTGCAATCCTAACCTGGAGTTAGGGTGGCACAGTTAGGCCAGCAATGTTTGGCCGGCACAAGGACCACCTTAAAGCGCATTTGGACCACTCTTGGAGTCAGAGAAGCAGCACACAGATGTGCGCTATCCTCCCTGACTCTGAGAGTGATCCAAATGCACTTTACGGTGGTCCTTGTTCAGGCCAAACTTTGCTGGCCTAACTGTGCCGGCCAACTCCAGTTTAGGATTGCGCTCTTAATTATGTACCTTCCTGCTTTATGATGTCACTTCCGACCCTTAGCTGAAACCTTGAATGCTATTTGGTCCACTGTATGAAATGAGTTTGACACCCCCGATACATTCATTACACATTGTAATACATTTCAAAAGAATAGAAAGCAAGGTTTCTGAGGTCAAAAACCGCAGAAGATGCCTGTTCACAGAACTCTCAAAAATGAGCACTGTTTTTCTCACTCCCCCGCCCCACTTCTCTCCCTTATAGAAAGCCCTCCAATGGAAAGCAATCGTATGTACCCTTCTTCTACAGTCCTGCAATTGCTTGCAGCCAACTCCAGCAATTCCAAATTTGAGCAGGAGCATGCAATCTTGAGAACACAAGGCTTTTTAGAACTGCAACACATCCAGACAGACAATCTGCCAAGACATATGTAGGGACTAACCAACAATGTCAACCAAGGCAGATTGATAAATGCTGCCTTGTGATACACTTCCTGACCAAACAAAATACAAATATTTGGAAAATGGCAATTGCAACCAGACAGTATATTACCTTCCCATGACTCACAACGGAAAATGGGGCAGACACTATACGAAAGATGACAGATTACAACTGA
Source organism: Lerista edwardsae (assembly GCA_029204185.1). Taxonomy (NCBI): domain Eukaryota; kingdom Metazoa; phylum Chordata; class Lepidosauria; order Squamata; family Scincidae; genus Lerista; species Lerista edwardsae. The sequence continues at coordinate 17,550 of JAJKFI010013645.1, forward strand.
AATGACAGAGACCTTCTTTGCACAGGCTATAGTTACAAACTAATAGCCATAAAATAGAGGAGTTTTAACTGTGGGTTGGGATCCACTTGGTGGGTCACGACCTGATATCAGGTGGGTCACAGAAAGGTGGGAGCAGTCATCTTGGAAATTGCAGAATCTTATTATATTCCTTTTGTGAGTGTTCACAGTTTGAATTTTCAAGTGATAAGGAGATTTTTTTTAAAGAAGTAGTGAAAGAAGAGAATAAGAGGTTGGCTAAGAGACACAATTTTTAACAGGAACAGTTATTGATATATTGTAAAAGTCGTAAGTAACTCAGATATATTGCTCCACGCTTGCTTTATACATTTTGAATTTGGTTTTTGTTTAATTTTTGTTTTGTAGTTTTGAGTTTGTTTTTGTGGTCTAAAAAAAAAAAACAGCATACAATAGTAATTCTCCCACTTGTAATTATTCCTCCTGTGCCTTCAACTTTTATTATCTTATATTTATGCTGAATCATTGAAAATACTAATAAAATGTATTCGTGGGTTTTCCCTTTTAATAAATGTGACAGTAAATGAAAATCATTGCATAGTTATGGCCTTGCCTTGAAATCTGGGGAGAAGGGAATGTTTGCTAGACTTGTTTTGCCGTGAATTATGGAAGTGTTTGCCATAAAATTTGTCTTCCTGGAACAAATGGCTGTGCATACCTGTTTTTTATTAGTGTGACTAAATGCAAGTAAATTCTGGCACATTGTTGCTAATACAGGGACCATATGGATCGTAAACTCCAATCCATTTGCATGCCACAACCACGTTTCAGTGGCATTATCTAATTGAGGGAAAGCAGCAAGGAATACACTTAAATTTAAAAATTGTTCTTGTTACTGAATGTCAGATAAAGGTGAAGTTTTTTAACAGAGGAGTCTTCCTGATTTACGGCCTTTAATGTGCAGGGGGAAGGATGTGCTGAACACATCATTAGTGTGACAGGGTGAAAGGGGCAACATGTTTCTTCTGTTGCAATGGAGGGAGGATGAATCTGGCACCACTCTGATGTCAGAACCTCCATCACCTCTCTCACAGATGATATAGATTTTAATTGTACTCTGGGCCGATTCTCATCGCACCAGCTCCTACGTGACATTGAGATAGATGAAGCCATTTGCTGGCATTATCTGAGCCAGCTGTGTGCTTGGCTGCAGCTACAGTAGGCATTACATCTCATGCATAATCTCCTCATTGAAAGAGTATTGCAAGCGTCGGAACCATATGGCAAATAATTTTATTATGATCAGGAAAAGGACTCTTGGAACCAGTTAAACAAGAGAGTCCTTGAAATGTAATCAGAAGAGGGTTTGGGTGGTTTTTTTTTCTGTCTTCAATTCTCTCACTATTGTACGATCATCTTAACTTAGCTGTGCGTCAGTCTTTCAGAAAAAAAAAATGCATTTCTTTTGTTCCATAAAGTCCACATCTGTATCATTGCAAGATGCAATGTTTTGCTTTCAAAAAGCACAATACAAACGCCAAACTGCTTTTAATACAGTATGGTTTATGAAGTTAGCTTATTCTAACTTGCGGAAGGCTGCTTTACCGATTGCATATCATTAGAGGTGTTTGAAAACGGTGTTATTTATTTTACTGAGAAGCAAGCCCGTTGTGTATGGTCAACTTAGGCTGTACTCCTATCTTACTCGCTGGAAACAAACGCCTCCACATATTGTACAAACTTAGTAGCTATCCACAATACAGAAATGGTGCAGGGGAAAATAATACATGGAACTGTAGCATTGTCTGAGTCAATGGTATTCAAACGTTTTACACTGGCACGCATTTTTTAGAATGGCACTCGTGTCAGGACCCACCGGAAGCGATGTCAGTCACCTGGAAGTGATGTTGTGGCAGGAAGTGCTGTCATTGTAACATCATAAAATCACACTCCTGAAATGCAAACTGCAGGGCCAGGCCCTCCCTTTAGAATGAATGGGAACGAATTGACTCCAGTAGGCGGGCTTAGCGGCCATGACAGTAAGTCCAAAACATTGCTCATTCCAAGCATTTCCAATGGGTTTTCGCATGATGTTTAGGGCTGAATCGTTTACTCCTGAAGTAAAAACTTACCAAAATAACAACGTGTGATCATGGAGAAACATCAGTAGTAACCATATTATGAGTTAATATGCAATTCCAAGGTTTAATTCCGCGTAATTATATTACTGAACACACCGGACGAAATGCTGTCTATTTAAACTCAGATTGCACTGTTTTGACAGACTTATTTTTTGAAATCTACACAAGCAGGAATAAAACGGCCATGCCCCATTAAAAAAATGTCTGTTAATGTTCAGAATTTCGAAAATATTACCGGTCGTTTTATTGAATGTGAATACATGAATCTTTCCGTGGAAATTAAATCCCATTTTTCGTTCAGCGATTCGCACACCCGTATGCAGAACACGCAGGCATGCTTAAAGAGGTTGAGATTAACTTTTACACACGCGCCGTGCGAGCGAGAGAGCCCCTCAGGCGGCAATCCTCCTCCTTCGCGGCGCTGATCTGAGTCAGCCATTTTAGTAAGTCCTCGGCTTCAAGAATGTGACGTCATGGCCTATCCAGTTATTTAAGATACTTGGCAAACTGGCATTCTTGGGCTGCAGCAATTGTGCAACCATGAAACATCCCTGACAGAAAGCAAAACTAGGTCAAAATGTGATGTAAAAGTGGTGAACTAAAAACAAAATTAAAAAAAAAAAACACCCTCACTTGAAAATTCAAACTGTTAGCACTCATAAAAGAAATAGAACAAGAATAAGGCCTACAGTTTCCAAGATGGCTGTTCCGTGCTTTCCGTGACCCACCTGACATCAGGTTGTGACCCACCAAGTGGGTCCTGACCCACAGTTTGAATAGCACTGGTCTGAGTGATGAGAGTACAGGCTCCTGTATGGGCAGGAGAGACCCAAGGTGATCTACCAATTTGCTCCCACAGTTTCTTTGTTGCTGTTTGTTGTTGTTGTTGTTGTTGTTGTTGTTTTGTAAAGCAGTTTGACTGGAAGAATCCTGTGAGTGGAACCTTTCTGCTCACAGTTCTCTCTCTGCAATCACAATGCAAGAAACAGTTGTATAACTGGAATAGGGGAAGGGAATCCCTTTCCTTCCATACACCTTGCAAATTCTCTAAGTGCAAAAGAGAGGAAGAGAAAGCACCAGTTGGAGTGGAGGGGCAGGTAGCTGTGGGACGTGGGACCCCATCAGTTGGCTACCTCCCCCAGGTGGTACCCTGAGATGAGGTGTTCAAATCCCAGCCCAAGTATGGGATCAGAAGAGCAAGGCTTCTGAGCAATCCCCCTTCACTTGATCAGGCCAAGGCCCATCAACTCCAGCTTCCTGAATCTCACAGTGGCCCACCAGGTGCCTCACGGAGCACACAAGACAACTGGATGCCTTCATCCTGTTGCCACTCCCTTGTATCTGGCATTCTGAGGTAAATTTCTGAGGTAAAATTCTGAAGTAAATAGTAACTTGCAACCCAATCTGGGCCTTAAGAACATAAGAAGAGCCCTGCTGGATCAGGCCAAAGGCCCATCTAATCCAGCTTCTTGCATCTCTCAGCGGCCCACCAGATGCCTTGGGGAGCACATAAGACAACAAGATGCCTGCATCCCATTTCCGCTCCCTTGCACCTGGCGTTCTGAAGCTTCTGCATTGTGGGTGGTCAGCTATGTAGATAGAGAACCTATAGACTGAGGGGGGGGGGCGTGATTGAGACATACAAAATTATGCAGGGGATGGAGAGAGTGGATAGACCAGAGGTTTTCAAACTGGAGTGTTGCATGCCCAAGCCTGAAGACCTCTGACTCTGTTCCTTTATGGGGCGTGGAAGGCAGCGACGCGATCTCCAGGGTCACATCACTGCCAGGGGCAACAGGGGCTTCGATCTGCCTACCTGTTGCAGCAGTGGTTTTAGAAGTAAGCTATCTTTGGCCTGATCCAGCAGGGCTTGTCTTATGTTCTTAGGATAGCAAATACTGTTTTATTTACCTCAGAATATTTACCTCAGAATTTACCTCAGGAATTTACCTCAGAATGCCAGATGCAGGGGAGTGGCCACAGGACGCAGGCGTCTTCTTGTCTCCTGTGCTCCCTGAGGCATCTGATGTGCCACTGTGAGAGACAGGAAGCTGGACTAGATGGGCCTTTGGCCTGATCCAGCAGGGCTTGTCTTATGTTCTTAGGATAGCAAATTCTGTTTTATTTACCTCATATTTACCTCAGAATATTTACCTCAGAATTTACCTCAGGAATTTACCTCAGAATGCCAGATGCAGGGGAATGGCCACAGGATGCAGGCATCTTCTTGTCTCCTATGCTCCCTGAGGCATCTGATGTGCCACTGTGAGAGACAGGAAGCTGGACTAGATGGGCCTTTGGCCTGATTCAGCAGGGCTCTACTTATGTTCATGTTCAATCCTTTATTTTTCTACTAGTGTACACCTGAAATAGATTTTTGTTGCTATTTTGTCCCCTCATGAGAACGAAAGAAGTCCTAACTGAACTCCCAAAAGGCCTTGTAAATGTATATTTTGTTCACTCTTTATAAAGCTCCTGTGCGGGGTGGGGGCTCATGTACTAATGGATTGTTTAAAATGTGTAATATGTGATTTTAATTAGAAAAGCAGCATGGCTTATACTCTGAGGGCTTCCCCTTCTTACAATCTCTCTCCTTCATACTGTGTGGAATCTGGAAAGCAAAGATGGACCAACGCAAACAAATATAATAAAAAAAAATGCCTTTCCTGCATACTGAACTGAGACTTTCTGGCTCATGGCTGTATGTAAATATGACCAGGAGTTTGCCCTTCACACATCTTTGGCAAGTCTTGAATAAAAAATGCCATTGGTCCATTAGTTAGATTTCCTATTACTGCAGCAGATGCTCCAAAAGCCATTCAGCTGCGTTTCTGCTGCTAGTGTTGTGTTTCAGGAAAAGGCCGACATGGTTGTATGATTAAAGGAAGCCTGAGCTGCAGAAATTCACAACGCTACACTTTTGTTCCTGGCCAAGCGCACACGGTAATGCTTCGGGCCAATGCGCAGCGATTGCTGATTCTGTGACCTGGGCGCATTTGTTTCTATCACAACCAATTCTCTATGAAATTAACAATTGCTGTGTAGGCTCTCACTCCGATGGCGGCTGGGATATATTGTCAGAATGGTGCGTTTGCAGCCTGTGGAGTCCGTACCGTACTTCATAAGGAATTTCATTGGCAATGAAGGATATATATAAATAATGGATGAAGGACGGTGACAGGCCTGAGCACTTGGGGGTTGACAGATTATCTCGTGGGTGTATTACAATTAGATATGCTTCAGTGTCACGTCATTTATTCCGCGCATAAGGGTGCATAACTCTTAGATCCATTTGGAGGTAAATTTATTAAGAACCTTCGTCTTGTCCTTTCAAAATTTGGAATTGATTTTTGAGCTGTCCGTAACAGCTTCCTAAATCACCAGCCTCTCTGTATACATGTACTTTTTCTTTAGAATTGCCCTTTTGTTCAGGCAGGCTCTAGACAAATTTGATTCTGTGTTATTTCAGATGCGCGGTTTGCGGTCAAGTTACTTGTAAAAAGACGGATCTCTGTTGTCACTCACCGGGTCGACGGACCAAACGGGTACAGAATGTGGAGAGCAGGTCTTAATTATACAGTTGCTTAAAAAACAGCAATTGAATACCAATTCACACGTTCAGTAAGTGGCATGATGGCTGCTTGAGAATTATGATGTGGAGCCTGTATATAACACAACTTGGCAGGCTGATGGTGTTGGAAGCGGCGCTATATGCAGTTCCAGCAAATTTCTCCAAGTTATCACAACCCTTTTATTATCAGTGGCTGTGTGTGATAGCCACATGGGTGGTTTACACATGCAGATGGCTTGCAATCTGGTGTAGCTTCCACATGGTGTTTCCAAGCAGATACTGGGCCATTTATTGCATGTGTAAATCAGGCCTCAGACTGCAGTCCTCAGCATACCTAGTCCCATTGAATGCCGTAGGAGTTCTGAGTGAATGTGCTTAGGAGCTGACTGCCAGAAGTTAAAATGAGGGGACCCCATGTCTTGGTAGTGCCTTCCCTTAGTGATGCCCAGGTAGACAATAATTCAGGCTGCAATCCAAAAGCCACATACTTTTGTATACGTGTACATCTTGGGCAGAAGATTTAGCCGAGAGGGTTAATGCCTCCGTTTGCCCGAAGAACAGCTGCAGATCTCAAGGTCGTGAGCTCGGGACTGCCGGAAGTCTCCGTGAGCGGCAGACCTTGCAAACTGCGGCTGATTAAAGCTGAGTTTCAGCTGCCTCGTGGGAGGAGGAGTGTGCTGAAGACAGCTGCGTCTCTGGTGGCAGCAGGGAAGCATCAGCCAGCAGAAGACAGACGGGTGGCTAAAGAAAGTGGGCTAAATCCAGAAAGAAAGATCTGTATGTGTGTAGTTCTTGAAAGATAGAACATGTCTGTAAATTGTAAAAACCTTCGGGTTTATGAATAAAAGTCTGCCCATGTAAACCGCTTTGAGTTTCAGTCACTAGAGAAATCTAGTGAACTTAAGAAAGGCGGTATATAAATACATGTATTATTATTATTATTACATATCATTGCACTGTTCTGCATGGCAGATATAAGTGGTTGAAGGTTACAGCACATATAGAGCAGTGATGTATTCAATCCCTAACCCCGTCTCGTGTCAAATCCCTACCCTCAAATTGAGTCTCAAGTCCTTGCTAAAATTCTTCCTCAGGAGTAGCTATTTTTCCCCCATGATACTTTCTCTCTGCACCATATATTCTATATTCCCCCAGTAGCCTTAGGTTAATAGAGTGTTACAATAACACCAAGGTTAACAGTGGTTAAGTTATTCTGGTTATCCAGAATGTAACCAAGGTTTGCTAACCAGCTTCAAACCTGTTAACATTAAGCATGGTTGACATTGGTTGTATTATGTTTTTTTAACCAGTGTTAAGAACCCAAGGCAGTGGTTCTCAAACTTTTTAGACCAGAAGAATGGCACTCATGTCGGGACATACCGGAAGTGATGTCATTAACCTGGAAGTGACGTTGTGGCAGGAAGTGTCATCATCAAGCAGGAAGTGCTGTCATTGTAACATAATAAAATGACATTCCTGGAATGCAAATTGGCATTCTTGGACTGCAGCAATTGTTCAGCCAGGAAACATCCTTGACAGAAAGCAAGATGAAGACAAAATATTATGGAAAAGCACTGAACTGAAAACAAAATTAAAAACAACAACCCTTCACTTGAAAATTCAAAGTGTCAACACTCACAACAGGAATACAGCAAGAGTAAGGTCTGCAACTTCCATGATGGCTGCTCCCAGTTTTCTGTGACCCACCTGACATCAAGTCGCGACCCACCAAGTGGGTCCCAACCCACAGTTTGAATAGCACTGGCCTAGCAAATTCATATTAGAGATGGTTAATACATTATTAACAATTACCAGCACTGAGCCTGTGTAATTGTGGCGAGAACTTTGCAAATTATGCGTTTTTTGTTCATGTTTTGGCAAAGTAAAAATATTCTTTCCTCATGTTGATCCCAAAATATATTAATGGAGATGTACAGTATGTTTGTGTGCGCCCATATTATCACATCCAGTGCTTCTAAACTAATCTAATCCTCCTCGGACGTTGGGACTGCTGTAAGTATTTGTGGTGGTGGGGGCTCAGGAGGGTGTCCTGACGGCGCCACAGCAGTTGTTGTTGTTGTTATTATTTATTTATTTATTTATTTATTTATTTATTTATTTATTAGATTTTTACCCCGCCTTTTAGCCTGGAGGCACACAGTTGTGGCTCCACAGGCACTCAGAACCCTTTTAACATACCTGGTGGGTCGGGGGAATCTTCAGGAGGGTTGGGAACAGACATGTCATGTAGGGGGTATGCGGGGGTACGCGAGTACCCGTTCCTAGGATTAGGGCTGGCCCCGCCCATTCGCCCGCACACTCGTCGACTCTGTCGGCGCTCTGCTCCACCCCCTGCAATGTTTGAATTGCCTGCATGTTTGAGTTGCCTGCACGTTCTCAGAGCCAGGCAGGCAGGCAGGCAGTGGAACGAGGGAGACTGATGGCAACAGCAGTGTGAGCAGGTAGGCTGCCTGGGGCTCCCTCCCGAGGAGGCGTGGCGGTTCCTGGGGGGGAATCGGTAGCCTGCGTGGCGGCCCCGGGGAAGGCCCGGGCCTCCCGGGCTTTCTCCTGGGCCACCGCGCGGCCTCCCAAGGAGGCGCAGCGGTTCCTGGGGGCGGTTCCTGGGTTCCAGCTATGACTGCACTTCCAGTGGGCAGGCCCCGACACAAGTGCCAATCAAAAGTGAGTACCTGTTGCTAAATCATTTAGATGCCATTATTCAGGGAAGCCCCCTGAACAGAAAAATAGCCTTGTTTTCAGTGCAAGTGTGCACTTCCTGTTTGCATGTGAAACCGACAAGCATGCATCTGCACTCAAAAGGGTGCTCTTTTCCCCTTCAGGGGGACCCATGGAGGGGGCTGTGGGCCTCCCCAACCCTTCTGAAGGCTCCTCAACTCGTCGGGTGCATTAAAAGGGCATTGGGTGCCTGTGGTGCCACGATCGCTGTGGCACCATCGGGGCACCCAAAACTGGGCCACTTTTGCTTCCCAATGGTGAGTCACGACCCACAGATTGGGAAGCACTGATCTAGGGTGCAGTCCCAACCTGGGGTTAGGCCGGCACAGTTACGCCAGCAAAGTTTGGCCAGCACAAGGGGCACCGTAAAGCATGTTTGGACCACTCTTGGAGTCCAGGAGGAGGGCGCACATCTGTGTGCTGGCCTCTCTGACTCCGAGAGTGGTCCAAACATACTTTACGGTGCCCTTTGTGCCAACCAAACTTTGCTGGCTTAACTGTGCCGGCTTAACTCCAGGTTAGGATTGCGCTCCTAATCAATTAGAATATTGGAAGAAATGAATTATCTGATCTTAATAGTTCTTGACAACCGCAGTAGTGCTGTTTTTGTGTTGGAAAACGGCGGAAACTGGCAGAAACCGTCATCCACTGAGAATGAAAACGGTTCCTCCCCCATCCACTCCCCCCCACGCACAGTTCCAAATGTGTGCCAGGTAACAACCATATTAGTCACTCCCTGGCAACTTTCTTGTTCCTCCGATAAGGCGTGAGTATGTTTTTTGGGTTGAGTTACACTGGCATCAAAGCTGATCTGAGCCAACACGCTTTCGGAAGATAGTCCCATTCTTGTAAAAGGTGGTGATAATTGATGAACGACCCGCTTGCTAGACCCTGACAGGCTGGTCGCCTGCCCTTTGCACTCTGCCAGTTCAAGCCTTACAAGTGTGAAATAGCCAATTACTCGAATACCTATTGAAAGTAATAGACCAATGAGCAAATTGCTACTGTGGGACGCGATGGTGGTGTCGATGGAAGGAGGCCAAGATAAAGTTCTCCTCTCCGCAGCTGCTCCCACCACAGCTTGATAATATTATTGGATGGCCAACTGATGAGAGTAAGGAAATTCCCCATTCACACTGCAAGTGTTCTGCTTCGTATTGACTTAAAGTTTATGATGCATGTTACCATCATGTTACCCAGGTCCTAATTTGCAGAAATAAATCCTCCTTTTAAAAGGTAGTTAAATAGGTAATAGGGAGAGTCACGGCCATAGATTTTGTGCAAAAGCATTAAATACAATTTTTGCTTGGAATGAAAAGTCATATAGTGTGCAGAGTGTTAATACGTGGCAGCCATTTGCTATTGACAGAACAATTTATCTTGATAAAGGACAGTGAAAAATTCCAATCTATTCACTGACATCACATTATCAGCAGTAATATATGACTGCATCTAAATATAAGGTTGAGTTTCTGATACAGCCGAGGGGTTTCTGGTAATTTTCCTGTAAATATATTGTGTACTGGACAATGAAAAAGTGATGCTTTTTACCCTGTAATTGGATGACCTATTTTTATGTGAGATTTAAAGTTTTAGCGTGTTTAATGGAATAGACTACAATGTTTCCTTTTTGGAAGTCTGTTTCTTTTTGTAAGGTTTTAAGCCGTAAAATGAGCATTACCAGATTTGACAGAGCATAAAGAGCAGAGAGGAAAAAAAGTTGGTTCTGAAGATGCCGTTGGATGAAAGAGCTGTGCTCACAACTGTAGTCGTAAGGGCAATGTAAATGATTGCCTTCAATGAAATGTATTGTCAGTATTGTAGTTCCCTGTGTTTGACTCTATCCAGAGAATGCACTTTACTGAAAAGGAATAAAGTTTTCGGGACTTGTAAAGTTCACACAAAACTGGAAGTGGGAAAAATGAGAAACAAGGAAATGTGGCACTGCATGGCACGGTGTTTCGTATTTGCATTAAGTTTCATTTTTTTCCCGTATAGCGAGAGAGGGTGAGAGAAATTTCTGTGTGCAGTTTATAAACCTTTATCATGGTTCAGTGACTGGTTCTTAGTGTTCCTGTGTTATTTCAGAGTGTAAATGGCTCGAATGATAAAAGGCTCTTCCATACAAAAACATCTCTGCATATAGAAAACTAGCACATTGGAAGTCTAGGCTAGAATTCTGCTTCGTGATGTATAGTTTTCTACGCAGAGGTTTGGGTTTTGTTTTGTTTCTAAAATGAAGTGGCATCCATCTTATGAGCCTCCTTCTGTAGCCCTGGTGCAATTTATCACCACTGTGAGAACTAGACCTTAGTCATCTTTCTAATAATTCCTAAAGTTTAATGTACTTTTGCTTGTTGCTGCTTCCCACTGAGTTTACACTTGCTACATTGACTGAAACTACAATTACGGTATTTTACAACTACAATTACGGCTAGAATTACGGTATCTTCTTGGTAAGATCAGTCAAGTTGGCCGCCACCAACGCAGGCATATGAAGTTATTAGGAGCAACGAACAAAAGCAAAACCTCTATTAAAAAACAAAACCCCAACAAATCATGAGCCCAGTGCCTTGAGACACACTTAAGCACGAACACAGACACCTCCGTTCCATTCTCGAAATCCTGAAAAGGAAAATCTCCTCAATCAGTAAACATTTCATGAATGAAGTTACTAATGCAGTGCTATTCAAACTGTGGGTTGGGACCCAATTGGTGGGCCGCAAACTGATGTCAGGTGTGCCGCAGGAAGCTGGGAGCAGCCATCTTGGAAACTGCAGACCTTACTCTTGTTATATTCCTTTTGTGAGTGTTAACAGTTTGAATGTTCAAGCCAAGGGTTTTTTAAATTTTGTTTCTAGTTCAATGTTTTTACGTCGTTTTTTTTTTTCCTAATCCTGCTTTTTGTCAGGGATGTTTCATGGTTGTACAATTGCTGCAATCCAAGAATGCCAATTTGCATTTTAGGAGTGTCATTTTATGATGTTACAATGATGGCACTTCCTGCTTGATGATGTCACTTCCTGCCACAGCACCTCTTCCAGGTGAATGACTTCACTTTTGGTGGGTCCCGACACGAGTCCCGACACGAGTGCCATTCTGTACTAATGTAAGGAAGTTACCTGTGGGCAGTTACCTGAATCTGATCTACACAAAATTCTCCCTTTGATGTTTGGCTGAGATATTAATATTGGTTGTTGGGCACCCCTGATGCCTAATGGCCCATTTCTATCCGTGCCTTATGGTGGTGCCTAACAACAGGTGGCTGGTGGCAGCACCTGGGCCCTCAGCCTGCAGAACCTCCACTATTCTCTGCTGTCACTGGTAAGGAAGTGGGGGGGACACGAATTGTGGACATACCAGGATGAGGAGTAGGCCTTGCCGCAGCAGTTTCTGGGCAAGAGGGGGATCTCAGTAGCAACAGCGCATGTGGAATCCAATGCCCCAAGGCCTGAATCTACCCCCAGGCTCTCCTCAGAACAGTGCCAATTAGGTGTAGGTCTGAGGAGACCCAGGGGACGTGGTGGCGCAGCAGGTTAAACCGCTGCTGCTGGGCTTTCTGACCGGAAGGTTGGGAGTTCAAGACTGCGCGACGGAGTGAACTCCCGTCACTTGTCCCAGCTCCTGCCAACCTAGCAGTTCGAAAGCACCTAAAAAAATGCAAGTAGATAAATAGGGACCACTTCGGTGGGAAGGGAACGGCGTTCCGTGCACTACGGCGTATACTCATGCCGGCCCCATGATCACGGAAACTTGTCCGCGGACAAACACCAGCTCTATAGGCTTAGAAACAGAGATGAGCACTGCCCAGTTGGTCACGACTACACCATTTGGTCATGGGGAAACCTTTACCTGAGGAGACCCATTGGAATGCAGGTGGCCTACAGAGAGGTAAGTAAAAATGTTCTTCACTTTCCTGGGCTAACTTGTCTCACAACATGCAGTTCATGTTCCATCCGTGGTGGTGGGAAAGTCTGCATCTTCCTGCCTGTGTCGTTGTCCCCCCGCCCAGTGATGGCCAAAAGAGGTTCAATGACAGTGGAGGTGGGGATGGTTGGCAGGAGGGGAGGGCAGGAGAGGGCAAAACGGGGAGGGGAGGGACAGATCAGGACCCGCAGCCCAGGTCAAGGCAGACTTGCAACAGCAAAATTGCTGCCTCAGGTTCTCATTGACCCCACTGCAATGCTGAGGCTTACTTCCAGGTAAGGTTACAACTGTTACATTGCCTAGAGGGGACATTGCCCATAGGAGGCAGTATTGCCCATTTTGGCACTATTGCATCCACAGGGGGCAGAGGGGATAGGATTGGGCCGCAAGTGTGTTGCAGATTTCATGGTATTAGGCCAGTGCAGTGGTTCTGAAACATTTTAGCCCTGGGACCCACTTTTTAGAACGGCAGTCTGTCGGGACCCTCCAGAAGTGATGTCATTAGCCTGGAAGTGATGTCGTGGCCGGAAGTGACATCATGAAGCAGGAAAATTTTTAACACTCCAGTACAACATAATCAAATGAATTAAGTAAATTACAAGTTTACAATAAGGATACGTTTAAAAATGTCTTTAAAACAAAGAAAAACTCTCTTACCCATCTCAAGCAGTTTCTCACAGTTGTTTTTTTTTTCTTTTGAAATTCCCCAAACATCCCAAATAAAAGGCTACAATTCTATCCACAATTACCTGGAAGTTAGTCCCATTGACGATCATAGTTAAAAGTATACACCTAATAGCCTGTTGAATGTACAGATCTGTAACATTTCCCCAAATGCACTAACATGGCGGCATCAAGTCTAATCTAGTAAAAATAAATTACACACTGAAATGCATGGGGACCCACCTGAAATGGGCTCATGACCCACCGAATGGGTCCCGACCCACAGTTTCAGAAACATGGGGCTAGTGACTGGTTTTGGTTTGCTAGAGGTTGAAAAGCTTGCTTTGTGCTGGAGAGACGATGCTGCTTGGACAGGAGGACGGTTGACAGGAGGGGAATTCATGCCACCTAATGAATTCAACAAATATATAAGCCTTTGCTTCCTGTTACATAGGAAGTCTTTTATGTGATTTTCCATGTAGAAAGAAGCAGTTCTAAGCCAATCACCAAGAGCCTGGACTGTATTCAAGTGCATTTTCTTTCTTTATTTTTTTGGTTCTCAAAGCAAAGTGGAACTAGGTTGCTGTGCTGCTGAATACCGGTTTCCCTTGAACTTGGCATGCCATTGAAAATCAGCATGCCACCCACTTGCTGAAAAGGTTGTCTTCAAAAGATACACGCCTCGCCTCGTGGATTATTGCATTGCTAAAAGGGCACCTTAGTGCTTGCTTTGAAAATATGTTGTAAAGTTGGTACACTTAAGCTGTGCACCTGAGCCCCCAGGTCTTCTCTCAGCCATTGTTCCCTCTTCCTATTGGGTAACTGGGCTAAAAATCCTCCCAAATGACTTTAAAATAATCCATATTGCCGTTGTTGTGTCACTGTCATTGTTGAGCAACCAGCAGGAAATGATGTTCAAAGTCTGTGCAAGAGAACAAACTTGCAGCACAAAGTTGTTGCGGGTTCCAACAGTCGCAGGTTCTGCTGCAGTTAGCACACCGCCATCAAACTCCGGGCGCAATCCTAACCTGGAGATAGGCCGGCGCAGTTAAGCCAGCAAAGTTGGACCAACGCAAGGGCCACCATAAAGTGCATTTGGACCGCTCTTGGAGTCAGGGTGCTTTGCCACAGGGGCTAAGGCTCTTTTGGTCAGAGGAAGGAAGAAATGATGTTCAAGGCTTGCTTACACGTAAATGACCAGACTTTATTACACGACAACCACAAACATTAACGAACACGGAACACAGGAGCACCTCTGAACCCCAGAGGTGTCTCCAGGCACCCGTACTTACAACGAGGCTTCCCGCCCCAGGCAACACAGCCTCCGGTGGGATCTGGGGGAGTGTTCAGGCGACCCTCCGGACACCGCAGCCTGCTCGCGTTCACAAGGTCCGGGGGCCAGGTAAAGGCCCCAAAGCCAGGCTTTTATTGGCCAAAACACCAGCTGAATGGCCAGGAGCTGATTCGCTGGCCAATCCCACACAGACACTCGCTTGTTGAACTACACCGCTGATGATAATTTGCGCAGTAAGATTAGCAACAGGTGGGGCTCTTGGTCTGCGTCCAAACTCTCCTGGACGTTTCCCCTGGGAAAAAACTCCACTAGGACTCCCAGAGGCCAGGAGACACCCCGATGATTTTTGTGGGTTGGCATCAGCCATTATAGAGGGAGGATGGCACACGTCTGTGTGCTGGCCTCTCTGACTCCGAGAGTGGTCCAAACATACTTTACAGTGTCCCCTGTGATGGCCAGACTTTGCTTTATTTACCTCATATTTACCTCAGAATTTTACCTCAGAAATTTACCTCAGAACACCAGATACAAGGGAGTGGCGTTTGGACCACTGTCAGAGTCAGGGAGGATGGCGCATGTCTGTGTGCTGGCCTGTCTGACTCCGAGAGTGATCCAAACATACGTTTCGGTGCCCCTTGTGCTGCCCTAACTGTGCTGGCTTAACACCGGGTTAGGATTGCACCCTGAGTCATCCGGAATGGCAACTTCTTTGTGGGAACTGCCATTCTCTGAATCTTGAGCAGGAGCCTTCCAGAGCGGATTTTGCTGCTGTTTAACATGGCACTCTGGGGTCGGCTCCAGAAGTGGTGAGGCATAATGCAGGGCATTCTCATGAGGGGGCCCGGCCCTCCCTGCAGGGGGCCCCCTCTCACCACGAAAAGCGCTCGTGGTGCTGTGTTTGGCACCTGGAAATAGTTGGTGGTGACAAGATGATGTCATCACCAACTACTTTCAGGAGGCCCATTTTGGGCTGTTCAGAGGCAGGGGCAGGTGGGAGGGCTCAAGTGAAAGCTGCTCTACTTGCCCCACTGACTTACAGTCCGTAGAGATTCTGGCCGCTGCAGCAGGCAATATGCTCTCTGCGCTAGTGCTGGGCCCTGCAAAGTTCGGGGCCCAACGTGACAACATTGGTCACATTGGCTTAAGGCCCGCCCTGCTGACAATGCTGTGGTGATTTCTGGCAGGAGAATGAATACAGACGCCCCCCCCCATCCACAAGGGATGTAACCAGCGGTGTCATTCACCCGGCACGCTGGGCGCGACTTACCTTTGAGCAGCAGTCCGCCCGTTGCATCATGCTGCGTTCCGCCGCTTTCCCGCCCGCCGGGGGGGGCAGGAAAGCGGTGGAACGCGGCGTGACGCAGCGTGCCGGGTGAATGATGCTGCTGGATGTAACCAAGGATATAAGAAAACCCACTACACACGCACGCACGCACGCACGAATGCACGCACGCACGCCTATTCCCTTTCTTTATTATGTTTATTGTCTTATGAAGGAATCATGTACTTGCTTTTCACAGATGCTATACGCAGAACATATAGCAGGACAAGTAGGCAGGTTGGAGGGGACAACTTGGTGAATGTGCTTCCTGTTACCATTTGCGGAGTTTATTTTATTTTGAAGAATTTATACCCCGCCTTTCCCATGCCAAAGCAAGTGCCCAAGGTGGCTTCCATGGGCAGTCTAGGCTAAACCACCCTTTTTCAATTTTTTTTTTTTTTTGCAAATATCCAGTATTCTGCGATTCATGGAATCCTCAGTCCCAGATGTAGCCTTCACAGTGTGGTTCTCTCCTCTGGCCGTGTGACATTTGAGCTTCAGCAGGTGATCATAAGTCCAGCCTGGACAGGTCCTCAAGGTTAGACTCGGTTCTTTGGCCGGCTGGCCTTCTCCCCACATTCCCTCACTGGCTCATCAGCTCCACAGCGACCCCGTTCTGCCACAACAGGTCCTGCAGCTTATCACAGCCTGGCCTTCTGTCTCCCATCCAAAAATAGACCAGTTGTGGAAACCACGTGCAGAATGGCTGAGCACCAGAAGCCAGGCCTCAACTCTGCCACCCACAGCCACCAATGAAACTACAAAGTCTCACGGGACAATGAGGCTGTACAAACTGCACAAAACGCAGTCCTGGCTTTAGTGGCAGAGGGATCAGGACCGCTGCTCCTTGCTTGTTCTTGCATCCCATTTGATCAGGCTTCCTTTTGTGCCCATCCAACCAAGTGCAGGCGCTTTTCATCTGCTTGCGATGCTTCTCTTTGTCCCCCATCCCCTTTCCTAGTTTTAATGACTTTTTTTCTGGGCTTTTAATAAACCGATTATATTTTGCTCCTTTCTGCCTCGTCCACGTTCTCTGGTAATTCAGTGGGTTGACACATCTGATCGCTCCTGGGCACTAGTGCAATTTGATTTTAAACAGTAGCCATGGGGTTCTTTCCTCTCCTGGGAAGGGTGGTTTTTCCCCGGATGGCTCCCATCTGTCTGGTCTCCTTAATTTCGGATGGTGGCAGCAGATAGTTCCCCCTCCCCCCCCCCCCAATTCAGCTGACTACCCAGGAAGTGAAGACCAGGATGGGGTGTGTATGTGCTAACCACTAGGAATTACTCCCTTGCATCCTCAAGCTCCTTCCCTGTCTGACGTACTGAAGGTTTTGCATTTCATTCCGTGGTCTGCATAAAGTTGAATAAACCAGGTGAGGTACCTCTGTACTCAATTCTGTTGTTTAAACCTGGGCTTCCTTTCAGCTTCCTCACTGGCATTGTCAGAGCCCAGATGAGAAAAAGTGTTAGGGGTGGGGAGTGACACAGACTTCAAAGATGACATGTGGGGGGGGGGCGTGTGTCTTGCCAAAGCCCCTGCTCCAAACTTTCCTCCTAAAGGCTATGCCCACTTAAGCTAATTAGTAGCCCAGATACAGATAGCTCTGGCAATATATGCCAACTACTGGACCCCAGCACCAACAGAAAGGTAGCCCCCCCCCCGTGGCTTGCCTGTAGGCCACAGGTCTCCTCCTGGAGCTTCAGAGCAGGTGTCCTCCAATAATCGCCAGTCCTCAGTCCAATAGTCCTTAGTCATTTGCAGGGGCGGAGCTAGTCAAAATGGCGCCCGGGGCACCCAACAGAAGTGTGCCCCCACGGGAGCCCATGTCTACCCACCAGAAGCAGCCGCAGGTAGACCTGGGCTCCACTGAGCCCAGGTCTACCCGCGCAATGTTGCGGGGGCCACTGGCACTCCCCTAGATGGCCCCAAGACGGTGCTCGTGCACCGTCTGCTCGTGCCTCCCTGGCCCCCCTAGATCCGCGACTGGTCATTTGTCAGTCAGTCAAGCCAGTCATTCAGTCCATGTATCAGTTCACCATGCCAGTCCAATAAGCCAATCTTTTAGTCAAGCCAGTAGTTCAGTCTGATACATCAGCAGCCCTCCACTCCTTCCACCCCTCTCTCCACAACTACAACCCACAGCTTCTCCTTCCTCCAGGTGCTCCTTCTATCCCTGCTACAAGCTCCCAAGTGGCTGCAGCTGTGCAGCCCAGCCACTGCTACTTCCCTGGTGTTAACCCTGCGCTTTCCTGAACCAAGGGCCACTGTTGGCACCATCCACTGCCTCCTCCGTGTTTTCCAATACAGCGTGGCACCTTTCATTTTAAAAATTAGACCCCTTCCATTTTATATGTGGACTAGGTTGAAGCAAATGCACCTGCCACAGTCATATTCATTTTGGCCCTAAACATTTTGCTTGGAACACGTAATTTTTCTCTTTTCCTGTTCTTTGTGATGGAGGATTCTGGGTAACTCATAATCTTTTTCCACAACTATGTCTATTAAAAGGATGATTAAAGAAGCTGCCCTTATGTACTGTCCAAATAATTTTGTTTGGTAGTTAAGGCAGCGGCGGGGGTAGGGGTGGCAGGAGAGATGGTCTGAAGCTTATTGGTTTATTTTGCTCCAAAATAGTTCTCTCTCAGCTGGCCATGTGCAAACCATTGATATCGTTCCTTGGTCGTGCGCTTTGATTTCTTTACTAGTTGAAAACGTATACCGGTAGAAACCAGCTATTAATTTATAATACAGGGGATGAGAAAGTGAAATTCAGTCTGGAGAGCTGAAATGCACCTCTCCCTCTTTCCCCCTTGAGCTTTATTAATTCAACTTCATATGGATTTCGTCCAACCCCAGAGCTACTTCTGCAAACTCTGTTCATCTGAGGTGAGATTTCTAAGGGGCACAAGCAGTACTTTTTCCAAGGAGGGTTCCTATGGGAGTAGTAATGTGGGACCACTGATGTGTTTTCATGTGCCATGATTGTATATTCACATTTGAGAGAGAGATTGAGATTGAGATTGAGATTGAGATTGAGATTGAGATTGAGAGAGAGAGAGAGAGAGAGAGAGAGAGAGAGAGAGAGAG
>JAJKFI010013654.1:0-20146 GCA_029204185.1 Lerista edwardsae
TGTGTGTGTGTGTGTGTGTGTGTGTGTGTGTGTGTGTGTGTGTGTGTTTGAGAGAGAGAGACGAACAGAGAGAAAGAGACGAACAGAGAGAGAGAGAGAGAGAGAGTTATGCTTCAATTGGGAGGAAAGAGGAGAGAGAGAAAGTGCAACTTTAGATCTGAAGTTGGGAACTTAAGTCTCTCTCTGCTCCCTTCTCCAGTCCAAGAAGAACTGTCAAACTAAGAGGCAATTCTCAGTGCTTCATGATGAGTCAGTTGAATCTGAAGGTCAGCTTTGTATAGTTACGTGGTAGGTTCAGCTGGGTCACATTTCCTCTTTCCAATCTTAAGACAATGTATGAAAGAGGCAGCTGTGCACCAACGCAGCGGAGAGAGCTGTGGGTGTCAGGTGCAAGGACAGTTCTTCCCTTTGCACATTACCACAAAAGTGTTGGGAGTCAGGAAGCATGAGTCATTAATGCTGCTTGACTAGCACTTTTACATAATCTGCAGGGTTGCCCCATGTGAAGTAAAGTAACCCATATGCCTTGATAAAAATGGACATCAGCCAATCAAAGTTAAGCATGTTACATTTCTGATTGCAATGGGGAACAGTAATCATGTGATTAATGTTCTCCCACAATCCTAAATGGGTTGCCACAATCCTAATGAGAGAATCCAGGTTCAGAGAAGAGCAACGAAGATGAACAGGGAAGGGCTGGAAAACAAGTCCTATGAGGAAAGATTGAGGGAACTTGGTATGTTTAGTTTGGAGAGGACTGAGAGGGATATGATAGCACTCTTCAAATATCTGAAGGGCTGTCATAAGGAAGAAGGAACAAATCTGTTCTCATCTGCCTTTGACAGTAGAACTAGGTCCAATGGGTACAAACCGCAAGAGAGGAGATTCCGGCTGGAATCAGGAAGAATTGCTTGACGATAAGGGCGGTTTGACAGTAGAACCTATTGCCGAGGGAGGTGGGAGATTCTCCCTCACTGGAGATCTTCAAGCAGAGGCTTGACAGGCACCTGTCTGGAGGTGCTCTAGGAGAGTTTCCTGCTACAGGCAGGGGGGTGGACTGGATGACCTTGTAGGTCACTTCCAACTTTATGGTTCTAATATGCCGTTGAACCAATGCAAACCTCCCTGTGCCAGCTCTAAGTGTTGCAAACAGGCACATTTGCACTTGCTCAGGAGCCAGCATCAGGAGCTCAATCTAGCCCTGCGTGCCATTACTGTTCGTGCCACTTCTTTCACAGGGAGAAAGTGGATGTCTCCTAACCCCCTCCGCCCCCCCCAAAAAAACTAGCCATGTTTAAAACAAAGTTAAAATGGAACATTCTTTAATCTGCTTGATATTACACATTAAATACGACTAATGTATTTCTTTTCTAAAGTGATGTGAGTTAAGGTTATATTTTAGACTGTAATTTATAGCTGAGAGATAAAGAGGCTATAAAATATTTTCTCTTTGATTTGGCAGCTTAGGAAATTACGCTTCTCTCCATGGAAAAATATACTGTAAACCCCATTTTAAGCAACTTTTCAAAGCTAAAGGAAATTATGATGAAGGTTTTGGACACAAACAACATAAAGAATTATGGATTTCCAAAGATCAAAAAAGTTCCACCGGGTCTGTTCGTGCTAAAGAAGTTAATCCATCTGCATCCAAGGTGGATAAACAAACCGATCACATTTTGCATCCTGGCCGTCGGCAAAGGCATTGTGAAGCGCTGGGTGATAGTTTGAAACGGAACACAGAGAGGGGCAAGTTAAGCATCATGTGGCCTCCTTCTATGGCAACACCAAAGAAATCATTTTCTATAGAGGAGGAGATTAAAGTGAATAAACCAAAATGGCCCCCAGATGTTTCTGAACAAGAGGCCACCAGCCCCCACACAAAGCCAACCGCGGGTGACACCAATCAGCTTCATCTAGCACATGGCCATAACAGTCTTTGGGAGACCGGGGAGGAAAAGAAAGTTGAAACTGGTGGCTCTCAATCTACTGAGCAGGCATCTCCCACTCATGTGTCGTGGGTGGAGGAAAGCACAAAAGGAAAAGCTGGGGATTGTGGACCTGTGCAAGGGAAAACTGAAGACTCAGAAAGGAAAGAGGAAAGTGGAAAGAATGTGAAAGAATGTGATAACTTGGCTGCGCAGAGTGCTGTAAAAGAGAAAGATGACAAAATGAATGGTGTTGATATGGTGGATATTATACCCGTTACTAACACTGATGAAGATGATGTACTGCAGGATAATAAAAATAGCAACAACAACAACAACAACAACAACAGTAACTTTTATTACAAAACTGCTTTTCCACGTCAGAATCTTTGGAGTCAGGAAGCGTCTACTGATGATATGTACTATCCATTATCTGAATCAAGTGACTCAGGGAGCACAGCCCATGAATATGCATTTGAAAGTCTTGAAAGACACATTGTAAATTCAAAACTGCTCACTTTGACTGAGTCTGAAGTGGGCTATTCCACAGAGGTTTTAAATCTTACAGATGTTGAAGAAAACATCAAAAGAAAAGGTACCATTAGATCAGATAGTCTTATTCGACGTAATAATGAAGATGCCACTTGTCACAATCCATGCTCTATCAGTGTCGTTTTAAGGGAGGTCGCTAATACAACATTTCCTTTTGATAGTGAATTATTGGGCACAGGGGAAGCAATCAGACCTGTCAAGAAGTTAAATACTATTCCATCTGATAACATAGAAGGGTTTTTTTTACCTGGAAGTGACAGCGTTGGTCTATTGGGCTCCACAGCCGCAACCCAAATTGCTTCCAGCCCACATTCAAAAAACTATGTGGATCATGATATTAACACCCATCAAGATGATGAAAAAATGGAAATGTTGCAGAAAGGTACAGCTGCAAACACAGAGTTACCGGGCTGCAGAGCTGCTCAATCATCTGAAGAAAATAAAGTCAAGAAAGAGCAGCCGACCATAGGACAGCAAATTAAAAGAAAGAGTTGGCATGATGAAAATTAACACAAGCCGTTTCATCGACCAAACTGAAGTTGCAATTGATTCAGAGGAATCTGGTTAAATGTTTATGTACCTAGCATTTGTGGAATACACCTTTTTATTCCAATTGCCCAATTAGATTTTTTTTTTAAAGAGCATCCAAAGCTTGCATAAGAACACTAAATTTGTACTACTATATGTTACGAATGATTCACATTTCATTTGCTCAAAGTATATTGGAATCAATTTATACTGGGAAACCATTGCAGTGGTTTCTCCTGTTCAGGCTGCAAATAACCTGTACTTCTTTGTTTATTATATGAGGGCTATTTTGTACATGCATGCAAATGTGTTTATTCAACACTTCATATCTCATGGCTGAAGGTGTGAACTGAAAAATATCATGTTTGAGGTGACATGGGGTGATGCAAAAGTTCTGTCTGTGGTGTTAGATATATGATGGGTCTATTCGTACATGCAAATCATTATTTAGTGTTGCAATCAAGTGATTACATCGCATGTATGAATAGACCTTTTGAAAACGGGCTATAATATGATTCTCTTATCAATGCACTATTTCAAAGATATACTTTATCCATGAATTCAAGTAATTACGCACCTGGTGTGCTCTGAAAGTTTCTAAAGTTATTTTTTCACCTACTATTATTATTGTAAGTAAATGAGCTGTTGTTTCTTGATACAATATGTACATTTGTTTTCTTAGCTTATAGGAGTAGCATTGCACCTCTCAAATTTCTTTTTAAAAAGAAATTCCAAGTTGGAGTACTTTGAAATAAATCATCAAAATGCACGATCATCCATTGCCCCAGATATGCTCCTCATTTTTGGTCTTTCTGAAGCAAGATGTATTTTGCACTATGGATTTATATGAACACTGTGATGCTTCATAGCAAAAAAATAAAAAAAATAAGGAATACAATCATTATGCAGCATGCAGCCAAATCCTATGTACAGTGTATTGAAATGCACATTCACTGACTTCTGTGGGTCTTAATCTGAAGTGTTATAGGATTGCAGTCTTGAAATTCAAATTGTTTCGAGAGTGAAGTTCGTGCCTCAGTTTCCTCTACAAAATCCATCTGAACTAAATTTGTTTGTAGGTGCATGCATGAAACAGTGTAAAGGAGAAAGCCTGAAGGAAGAACATTGTGGAAAATATCCACGGAAATGGGGAGCTGGGAAGGCAATGGCAAAATATTCCAATACAATTGAAAAGGATACCAAACTCTGCTCCAGCTTTAGAATCTGCATATACATTTAGTGACATTTCGCACTTTTGATGCCTAACCTGATGTACTGAATAGCAGTGGTTTTCCTATGTAAACGTTAGTTGAGCTTGCATGAAAGCACTTCACTGGGCGGTTGACAATGCCTAATAAAAAAGCACTTTACAAAATGTAGTTTCTGAATTTATTTTTAAGTCTGACAGGAGTCTTTGTTTAACAGTTTGGTTATAGTAAATTGTTATCATTTTTTTATATAAGAGAATTACTTTATAGTGAACCATAAAAAGGATTGGTTGGGGAGTAGCAGAAGTGTGCTAAAGGCTAAAGTCCAAAACGGTTCTTTTCTGGAAATGCTGACCATTTGAAGAACATAAGAAAAGCCTTGGTGGATCAGACCAAAGTTTTTTGTTTCTTGTCTCTAGTTTCTGCAGTGACTGGCAAAATGTCTATATGGGGCCTGTTCCAAAGCATGAAAGCAGTGCACCTTCCATGCTTTTTCTCTCCAACAATTGGTTGTCAGTTGTGCACTATCTCTGACCATGGAGATTCTGTTCAGCCACAAGGACTGTTAGGATAGGGCAGTGGTTCCCAAACTTATTGGGGTTCAGGTGGCCCTAAAGTCTCTTCTTCCTGGCATATCTAGGTGCTGCCATCTTGGATCACATGATCCAAGATGGCGATGCCCAAATCGCATGAGATCTCACATGAATCAAGATGGTGCCATCTCAATCTCACAAGATCACAAGAACTACAGGAGGCCTGTAGTTTCCAGGGTCCCCCCTCCTCCCTTCTTTAAAAATTGGTATGACATTGGCTATCCTCCAATCCTCTGGCACTGTGGCTGTTGGAAGGGACAAATTGCATACTCTAGTTAAAAGGTCAGCAACTTTGTTCTTTAATTCCTTGATAACTCTTGGGTGGATGCCATCTGGGCCTGGTGACTATTTATATTTAATTTATCAATTTGATCTAAAACATCTTGTTTATTAACAATTATCTGACTTAAATCCTTAGTTAGAAGAGGCTGTTCGGGCAGTGGTATCTGCCCAAGGTCTTCTGCTGTGAAGACGGATGCAAAGAATTCATTTAATTTCTCTGCAATTTCCAGGTCCCCTTTTATCTCCTCTCTTCCTCCTGCACTGTCCAGTGGGCTGACCGCCTCTCCGGCAGGTTTCCTGCTTCTAACATATTTGAAGAAGCTTTTATTGTTCCCCTTTATGCAGTAATGGCATCTAAATGATTTAGCAACAGATACTCACTTTTGATTGGCACTTGTGTCAGGGCCCGCCCATCGGAAGTGAGATCATAGCCAGAACCCAGGAACCACCCCTAGGAACCGCTGCGCCTCCTCGGTAAGCTGCATGGCGGCCCAGGAGAAGGCCCGGGAGAAGGCGCCGCGCGGACTACCGATTCCTCCCCCCCCAGGAAATGCCGTGCCTCCTCGGGAGGGAGCCCCAGGCAGCCTACCTGCTCACGCTGCTGCCGCCGTCGGTCTCCCTTGGTCCGCTGCCTGCCTGCCTGGCTCTGAGAACGTGCAGGCAACTCAAACGTGCAGGCAATTCAAACGTTGCAGGGGGCGGAGTGGAGCGCCGATGGAGTCGACAAGTGGGCGGGCGAATGGGCGGGGCCAGCCCTAATCCTAGGAACTGGTACTCGTGTACCCCCATGTACCCGCTACATGACATGTCTGCCTTTATGTTTCTGGCCAGGCGTTCCTCAAAGTCTTTCTTGGCCTCCCGTATCACTCCCTTACATGTCAGAGTTTATGTTCTTTTTTATTCTCATCATTTGGGCAAGACTTCCATTTCTGGAAGGAAGCTTCCTTGCTCGTTACAGCCACTGTCACTTTATTCATCAACCATGCAGGCATCCTCCTGGACCTAGTCAAGCCCTTCTTTCTTTGTGGTATACATTTCTACTGTGCCTCTACTACTGTTATTTTAAACAGCCTCAACGCAGCCTGGAGGGACTGGACTCTTTTTACCTTCCCTTTCAATTTCTTTCTAACTAGCCTCCTCAATTGAGGGAAATCTGCCCTTTGAAAGTCAAGGGTTCTTGTGTCAGATTTGCTCTGCCCTCTTTCCTGGACATGCATGGCAAAACCAATTGCAGCATGGTCACTGTTCTCCGATGGCTCAGTAACATTGACATCCCTAATTAGGTCCCGAGTACCACCCAATATTAAATCCAGAGTCGCCTGTCTTCTGATGGGCTCCATGACTAGCTGCTCTAAGGCACAGTCATTCAGCACAGGAACCCGGTCTCTCTTTCTTGACCAGAGCACCAGTTGACCCAGTTGGTATGACAATAATTGAAGTCCCCCATGATTACAACACTGTCTTTCTTGGTCGCCCCCCTGATTTGTTTCCTCATTTCAAGGTCCCCTTCAAGTTTTTGATCTGGAGGACGATAGCACACCCCCCCCCCCACACACACACTATTATATCGCTCTTTTGACCTGGTAGTTTAACCCACAGTGACTCTATGATGGAGTCAGGCCCACCTTCAATTTCTACTCCGCTGAACTCTATCCCTTCTCTGACATAGATGGCCACCCCACCGCCAACATGCCCTTCCCTGCCCCTCCTATAGAGTTTATAGCCTGGGATTGAGGTATCCCACTGGTTCTCTGCATTCCATCAGGTTTCTGTTATGCCCACTATATCAATGTTTTCCCTAGCCACCAAACATTCCAGTTCCCCCATCTTTGCTCGGAGACTTCAGGCATTTGCATAATAACACCTATATAGGGAGTTCCCTAAGTAGGGACCCTTATTTGATCCATTCACCTTGCCTCTTTTTCTACTGGACCAACTGTCACTTACACTCCCGCTTGCAGTCCTATTTCATACTCCAACATTACTCTGTGGTACTCCTCCTTCCATAGGGACAAGGAATTCTGAACCAGATGCCACAGCTCCTGTCGGCTTTCCCCCAGGAGTCAGTTTAAAAGCTGCTCTACCACCTTATACGCCAGCAGTCTGGTTCCATTCTGGTTCAGGTGAAGCCCGGCCCTCTTGTATAGGCCTGGCTTGTCCTAGAACATTCCCCAGTAACTAATGAATCTAAATCCCTCCTCCCGACACCACCGTCACATCCATGCATTGAGACCGCTGAGCTCCGCCTGCCTAGTTGGCCCTGCGCACTTCTGAGAATGCTACCTTAGGGGTCCTGGCCTTCAGCTTCCTGCCTAGCAGCCTAAATTTGGGTTCCAGGATCTTGCGGCTACATTTCCCCACGTCGTTGGTGCCAACATGCACCACAATCGCTACCTCCTCCCCAGCACTCTCTACCAGCCTATCTAGATGAGATGTGATGCCTGCAACCTTTGCACCAGGCAGGCAAGTCACCATGCGGTCCTCACATCCATCACAAATCCCCCTCTCTATGTTCCTAACTATAGAGTTACCCACTACAAGGAGCCCACGTCCCCCCTCCTGCTGAGGAGCATCCATAGTGCGACTGGATGTGGGCTTTTCACTGGACGAAGGGGTCCCCACTGGGGGACTGTTTCCCTCTGTTCCAGGCTGACGTCCTCCAGCTCTGAGATTTCTTTTCCCAGTAGCGGATGAGCTGCCTCTCTGAGGATGGGGCGAAGCCTGTAAATCCCTGGAAGTTTCACCATGGTCCCTCACTGCCTGCCTGTGCTTCTCCAGGTCCGCAACCGAGGCCTCTACGGAGCAGACCCATTCCCTGAGTTCCTGGAGCTCCTTGCACCAAGCACACACCCACGACCTATGCCCCAGAGGCATATAGTCATACATGTGGCACTCTGCGCAAAACACTGGATAGCCCCCACCCACCTGCTGGCTGGCTGGCTGACTGCATGGCTATGTTTGTTTTTAAGTTCGAACTTTCTTAAAGAGTCTGGGGCCCTGGCTTCCTCGCCCTGCTGCTGAACTCGCCCAGATGCTAAACTCGCGTGTCTCACCAGGCACTTTGTCGCATACCATTGAAAATTTGCTAAGAACCACTTTTATTGTCATCAGTAAAATTCTGCAGTAGTATTCCTATAGCGGGGCAAAGTGCTAAGTTTTGTAGGAGCCTGAGGTCCTGTGTAATGCAGTACCTCCTCCTCACTCCAGAGCCATTCGTGGCTCAGAGGCCCGACTTGGAGGTTTTGCTCTCCCACCTGCAAATGGCTCTGAAGGCGAGAGGGGTCACATTACACAGGAGCTCAAGCTCCTGCAAAACTTAGCATTTTGTCCTTTTTGTAGGAACACCACTGCAATTCTGTGTGGTCTTCTGGATGCCACTCATTTTTATTAATGGGGGAGAGGAGACGTCTTATCATTTACCCCACCTCAGACAAACTGAATGCAGTATTACGAGTGTTTTTGGCAAGACGTGTGACTTTGAAAGCTTAGATGGCATTGCCTCCACAATTACAACCCCAAAGTGTTCACTAACAAGCATCTCTGCGTCTTTTTGTTCATTGCACAACAGTCTGAAACTTTCAGCAATGCTCTAAATCTTCCCTGAAGGAGATAAAAATGAGGCAACTCATCCATACCAGAAATGAGAAACATGGATCACTTGCCTAAATCCCCATCAATTTCCGCAAAGAAGGGGGACTGAGAGAAAAGGGAATGCTAAAGTAAAGCTAAACCAGTCAGAGCAATGCAGCTGTTAGCGTGTTTTGTTTTTTTAAAGTTGAAGTCACAGAGATCAGGCAAGAGGCATTCCATACAGCGACGACCTTGAAAATATCCACTAGCAGGCTAATGGGAAAAGACTCTTCCTTGCAAACTTTTGGGTGACCTGCAGAAAACTGAGATTGTGTTCTCTGAAATATCAGCGGTGTGCTATATTGAACGCTTAGGAGTGATGGAAGAACAGCAGGTCTGGTGCAGTCATTCTGGATGGGCAGGTTATGGATGTCAAATATCTTTTCGTATCCGAGGGGCATGGATTATATTGTGGGTCAGGACATTCATAGAGATTATGTTTCGCACAGGATGCTGCTCTAACTGGCAGACACACGTCAACATTTTTCTTACCTCCCTGTATAATTGTGAGCGCAATCCTAACCTTGAGTTAGGCCAGCACAGTTAAACCAGCAAAGTTTGGTTGGCGCAAGGGAAGCCGTAAAGTATGTTTGGACCACTCTCAGTCAGAGAAGCCAGCACACAGGCATGGGCCATCCTCCCTTACTCCGAGAGTGGTCCAAACGCACTTTACGGGGGCCCTTGTGCTGCCCAAACCTTGCTTGCCAAACTGTGCCTGCCTAATTCCAGGTTAGGATTGTGCTCTTAGACAGGTTTACCTGAAAGGACAAGAATCAGACTTCGAAAAACGAGCAACATGGTGTTGTTGTAGGGGTAGCAACACCTGCAGTCCTCTCCTGTACATGCCTATGTTGCGAATGTTGACTGATCTTCAGCTTTCACTAAGGGCAACATGTACTGAAGCATCTCTTAGCCCTTGCGTGGACAATTGGAGGAAGATTTGCCAGAATTCCTATTTCAATACAACATCTGACCGTGCCATCCAACAGCCCAGCACAGCAGAAAAGGTGACAGAGAATAAGGCTGCACAGCTTATCAGAAGACAAAATGCCACACCAGACAGATGAAACTTCTTCACAGAGCTCAATCCTAACCTGGAGTTAGGCTGGCACAGTTAAGCCAGCAAAGTTCGGTTGGCACAAGGGATACCCTAAAGTATGTTTGGACCATTCTCGAAGTCAGAGAGGCCAGCACACAGATGTGCACCATCCCCCCTGACTCCGAGAGTGGTCCAGATGTGCTTTACGGTGGCCCTGGTGCTGGCCAAACTTTGCTGGCCTAACTCTGCCAGCCTAACTCCAGGTTCAGATTGCGCTCACACTGTGGTAAGGCTCCAGATTTGGCACAAAAGTTTTAGGTTTGCCTTCCCTGCCCCAGACTTTGGAGAAGTTCTTTTGGGGAAGTTTAAAATCTTCCAGGCAAGCATATTGAAAAGGTTTAATAGTTATGGTTGTGCGTATGCATGCAAGACCAACAACAAAGGCTAGAGGGTGTGTGCGTGCACATCTGATCTTGGCTGCCTATTTCTATGGACTGGCCCGCCCGTTCCCCAGACCTGAATCCAATTGAGCACATCTGGGACATCATGTCTCGCTCCATCCACCAGCGCCATGTTGCACCACAGACTGTCCAGGAGTTGGCGGATGCTTTAGTCCAGGTCTGGGAGGCGATCCCTCAGGAGACTATCCGCCACCTCATCAGGAGCATGCCCAGGCATTGTAGGGAGGTCATACAGGCACGTGGAGGCCACACACACTACTGAGCCTCGTTTTGACTTACCGCATGGTTTGAAGGACCTGTGCTGAGATAGTCAAACAGGCTACTGTGAGTAAGGGGATTCCACAATTAATTGAACCTGTCCACCTTAGAACCCCCTGAGAAATGTCAATAGTTTTATTGAAACATTTTCAATTCCATTGAAATGTGTCCAATGTTTCCCCCCCCCCAGGAAGCCCCACCCCCACCCACAGGCGTTCAAATTCACTTCAGATTTCACTTGAGGCAAAATATATGTGGCAGCTCCATTTGCCCACCTCACAGAATATTCACAAGGGGTATGGAGGTTGCCATGAGAACTTACAAAACTCAACTTTCCTCTCAGTCCGTGCATTCTTTATCGCTATCAAGTGGTTACTGCCAGATTCAGTCAATTCTAAGAGCGAGCAGGAGGGAAAGTGCCGCTTTGTGCCCTTGCCACAGGACTGTGACTAAAAGCCACATTAAACCTTTCAACATTTGCTCTGACACAGAAGCCAGTGTCTCTCTTAAGTAGAAAAGTCAATCTGGTGGAAGAGAGATAAAAATCTCAAACTCTTTTGTAAAAATGCCATCCTGGGACAGCTTCATTTTTGGTTTTGTCAGATCCATATTTAACTCAGAATGAGTCTCTGCCGCAGAGCGAGCGCCTGCAATAAAGAAGGAAAAACAGCCCACAAAATGGGAATCGTTGACGTTTTACTACTGGTCATTTCAAGGGCAAATCACCTCTTCAACTGTCATTTGCTAAATACATCAACTGGATGAGGCCAACCACACATCATGACCTCACAAGCGGTAGCAGGATTTTGTCACTGATGCCAACAGGCAACTGCTATGGAGGACTATTTAGGAACTGGATTCTGGCCAGGAGAATTGCTCTACCCACTGCCTCATAATGGTTTCAATCCATCAGTCACTATCTTGAAAGGTCATACAAATCTCTCCCACCCAGTATTGGTGCATGTGTAGGGTTACCAGCTACAAACAGTGTGCCTATTCCTTTAACCATTGTTAGAGGGCATTTTAGCATGCCCTCTAAAGAGGGCATTTTAGCAGGTGCAGCTTTTTAAAGCCTTCCAGGTTGAGCTGCACCTGCCAAAATTCCCTCCTATACAATGGTTAGAGGTATAGGCACGCTGTCCCAGTTTGTAGCTGGTAACCCAATGCATGTGGTTATTTGTGACAAGGAAAAGGTGACTGTAGGACAAACCCTAACACCACCTGGGGACATTGTGGAAGACATGAATGTAGGATTCACCCTTTTGTGATCCCTTAAAAACTCAATTGATGGATTATTTCATTTATTTATTTATTTATTTATTTATTTATTTATTTATTTGTCAGTATGGTATGCATGAGATAATGCATGTATTTAAACCTTTAGTTTGAGTAGAGTAATAATTCTAAAACTCCCTCTTAACGCCAAGACGTTATTGTAACATTCTTAGCAGAGGCTGCTTTTGTTTGGGGCCCAGGATGCAAGAATGGGTTTGTGTTACTCTCACACACAAAAACAAGTCACTTCCCCCATGAAAATGCTGCAGGACAGTCATCCGGCAAGGGGAAAGGGGCTTGGGGTTGGTTCAAATGACAGGAGTGGTCTTGAAATGGTTTGCTTACAAGATGCGCTGGTGACATTTTAGGGTTGGATTGGACTAAAACAAAAAGATTACTATATTTGGAAGCCGGCCAAAGTCTCTCTTGCATATTAATAAGCTAATTTGTATTTTGCATGGACTACAAGTATCCTTGTTGCTCTTTGTTTAATGGTCATGTCCCTTTCCTTCTTCCCTGACCTGAAGTATTGAAGAAGTTTTGATCCAGAAGTTGCCAGTGTCTTTTTTAAAAAAAATTATTTTTATTACAACAAAAACAAACTACAACTACAACTACCACTTACAACTACAACTACAACTACAACTACAAATATATATATAAACCAACAAAAACTAAATTCAGAATTATATAGCAAGGGTGGGGTGATACATCTAAGGGCACAATCCTAACCTGGAGTTTTACCGGCACAGTTAGGCCAGCAAAGTTTGGCCAGCACAAGGGACACTGTAAAGTATGTTTGGACCACTCTTCGTGTCAGAGAGGGGAGCACACAAGACGTACGGCATCCCCCCTAACTCTGACAGTGGTCCAAATGCACTTCACGGTGGCCCTTGTGCCAGCCAAACTTTGCTGGCCTAACTGTGCCAGCCTAACTCCAGGTTAGGATTGCGCCCTAAATTACTTACATCCTCTACAATATATTGATAACTGCTCAAATTTATAATCGTCTCTTAGCCAGCCTCTTATTCTTTTTACAAAAATACTATTTAAAAATCTCCTTTTTTTATTTTAATCCCCAGCAAAATGTTTTTGGTCTAAAACATCCACCTATTCACAGAAATTTCCTGCATCTTGAATGTTTGGTGATCAGCTGAGAACCTGGAGAGAAGGAAGTCCTTTTTGGTTTCTTTCTCCAAAAAAGCTTCGTCCCAGAAAAGTGGTGGGAAAACGTCAGCAACAGGTGACTTTGTTCCTGTCACGAATGCTGGTGGAAATTAGAATTGCAGGCTCTCCTCTCTTTAATCAGTAGATGAATCAGCCAAAGCTTTAGCTGATTACCCAGTAGGGGCCAATTGCAGTTGGTGAGGTTGTGAATTAAAGGCACACTTGTTTATCTTTTGAGCTATTATAGCTCAAATATTTATAGTCAAGACCTCAGGGCCAACATGGAAGATAATTACTAAATTGCTTATGGAAGACTTGGATGTGGAATAGTTGGTTTTTATAGCAGTGCTGCCAAGTTAGTTTGAAATAAACCAGTAAGTGGGCATTTGCATTTGTTTAGTAAACATTTCTGTTTTATAGACAGAACTGACGCAGGGTTGTATTGGGACTGGGGACGCACACACTTATTTAAGCTTCATCAATTGGCGAAGGGCCGATAATCAAGTAAACATTCTTTGATTGGTTTATGGCTCTAGTACAGAGATGGCAAACCTGATGGGCATTTAAAGCAAACATTGTGTGCATGCAAATGGCTCAGGGTTATAAACTATGACTGAAAATGGGCCGCCCAATCCTGAGTGACCTGGGAGCTGTGAGGGCAGCAGGAGCCGAACGTCTACCGCTGCATCCAGTGGCAACCAAGCAGCCACCAGAGGCATCTCAGGAGAAGGGGACAAAGTCCCTTTCCCCTGGATAAGCCTGGAGATCTGCCAATGGGTCTCCTTGCATCTGCGCCAGCCATTTTGCTGTGTGTCAGGCCATGAGGCCCACCGCAGTGGACAGGATCTGGCAACAAATGCCACCACCGGTCCTGTCCCGGCCAGTGGTGTCATCTAAATGATTTAAGAACAGGTACTCACTTTTGATTGGCACGTGTCGGGACCCGCCCACCGGAAGTGACGTCATAAGCCAGAAGTGATGTCGTGGCAGGAAGTGACATGAAAAAAGCCCTTTTTGAGGCCTCAGATGATTTTAAACTGACCCAACAGTTGCAGCAGTATTCCACAGCACCCCCAGAACATGTTAAGGAGGCCTGGCATCATGTTAAAACCCCAGAGCAACTCATTTTTCAGTGGCAAGGAAAGGAAAAGCTCCACTCGCTGCCTGCCTGCCTGCCTGGCTCTGAGAACATGCAGGCAACTCAAACATGCAGGAAATTCAAACGTTGCAGAGGGCGGAGTCGACGAGTGGGCAGGCGAATGGGTGGGGCCAGCTGTAATCCTAGAAACCGGTACTCACGTACCCCCGCGTACCCCCTGCATGACATCGCTGGTCCCGGCCCACCCCTCACCACCCTCCCCAGCTGCCTGGAACTAGTGCAGCACTGGAGACCAGTGAACTCACCGCCTGCCAGTCCTATGTCGCCGCCTCTGGGCGCTCCGCTCTGGTGCTGAGTCAGCACAGTTGGTAAGCTCTTACCCTCCCCCCCCATGCTAGGCATGCCTTATGGCACATTTGTGACACCAGCGCCCACAGTATGCTCGTACCTCAGGACTGAACCTTAAGTCTATAATGATTAGCAAGAGGTTGTTTTCCTCAAGAACTGTCTTATTTTATCTTATTGAAAGACACTTTCTACCCACCCTGGCTTAGGGACGTGCATTTCATTGGCTCTGCTCCTTTGACAGCAGCTTGAGATGAGAAACGTAGGTGAAGGGTGAAGGGCATCGGTGACAGCCTTCTGAGCTACACGATGCAATTCAGGGTGTAATCCTAACCTAGGCCAGCAAAGTTTGGCCAGCACAAGGGACACCATAAAGTACAAATGTGAGCCATCCTTCTTGACTCCGAGAATGGTCCAAACGCGCTTTATGGTGGCTCTTGTGCCAGCCAAACTTTGCTGGTTTAACTGTGCCAGCCTAACTCCAGGTTAGGATTGCACTCTCAGTCACGACTGTACCACAAGCAAATGTGAGAGAGCCCCTAAAAGTCTCAGTTCAGTGTCACATTCACACCTTGAAGCTCAAGAATGTGGGTGGGTTCTTTAGTCTGCCCCTTGTGTACCCGCAATGGGTCCAGTTTGCAGGTGTTACACGTGTACCAATCAGGGAGTCTTTGAGCCTGCAGGGGGGCAGCTCCTAAAGGTGGACAAGCTTCACAGTGGAATCACTGAAAGCAGAAGAGATGGGAAATATTAACTGCACACGGTAGTGCTGAACATTTTATATTCCCTTCTCATTTTATGAGCCACATGCAATCTGGGGCGAAGCAAGACAAGGGAGAGAAATCCATGCCGACGTTCTTAAGAGATGTGCTTAGAATCCTCTAATGTTGCTTTTCCTGCCAGAGGCAGATCTAAGGGGGGGGGGCAAATCTGTAAGTGTTGCAAGAAGCCTTACCCTGTCATGTAAATCCTTCCTCTCCCTTGCTGCTGTAGCCAGTAAGCAACGCCAAGATGTTGCTTTTCCCTGTGAGGATTGGCTAAAACGGTGCAGGAGATGAGTGATTTCCACTGCAAGGTAAGGCTTCTTGCAAAACTTAGAGCTTTGCCCTCCCTTAGATCTGCCTCTGTTTCCTGCCGCTTTCCTGCCTGGGCTGTGGTTATAATTCATCAATACGGAGCTCATTTTTTCAAACTGATCCAAATGGTGTCTTAGTGATCCAAATGGTGGATCACGTTGCCCCCATTGGGCAAAGGCATTTAAGTTCTCAGGGAAAGGGAACTGGAGAGCCATTTGAAAGGCTCCTGGTGGTGATCTCTGCTGTCGGACTGCCATAAAACAGAAGCCGCCTGCACCCTGCTTGTGCACTGAGGAAGTGAAGCCTGGAGCCGTTCGGCATTGTTCTTCTGAAGCGAGTAACCCTGCAAGCCGTGCACGATCGTCCCTTGGAAGCATTTGCAAAAGCACCATATGGTGCCACTGGCAAGGAGGAAAGAAGCTCATGAATGTTGCGATGAAATGATTCACTTGTCAAGCTTGCCGGTGCTGTCTGCTGCCCTGACACACACGCACATGGGCTCTTGAAGATGGGGCTGGAAAGGAATCAGAAACATCAATAAGGAGGGATTGGCTCTTTCTTGGACTGCAAGTCACACTAGAATAGGGCAGCGTCTTCTTGAGCAGAGTTCTTCAAACTGTGGGTCAGGACCCACTTGGTGGGTCGCAACCAGCGGTGGGATCTGGGAATAAAGAAGCAGAACGCTGGGAGGGACTTACACGTGATTGACAGCCCGTCCGTTCCGTTCCGCGGCTGCCCTGGCTTCGGGGGGGGCTGCCCCCGGTTGGCATGCCCCACCGCTGCTCGCCAAGGCACCCGGCGCACCACTCACCCGTCCCCCCCGGCGAGCAGGCCTCCCCCCAAGGCCAGGGCAGTCGTGGAACAGAACAGACGAGCAGCCAATCACGCATAAGTCCCGCCCAGCGTTCCGCTTCCTTATTCCCAGATCCCATCACTGGTCGCAACCTGATGTCAGGTGCGTTGCAGAAAGCTGGGAGCAGCCATCTTGGAAGCTGCAGGCCTTACCCTTGTTACATTCCTTTTGGGACAGTTTGAATTTTCAAGTTAGGTTTTTTTAAAAAAATTTGTTTTTAGTTCAGTGCTTTGACATCGTATTTTGTCCTAATTTAGCTTTCTGTCGGGGATGCTTCATGGTTGTACAATTGCTGTAGCCCAAGAATGCCAATTTGCCTTTCAAGAGTGTCATGTTATGATGTTACAATGACAGCACTTCCTGCTGGATGATGTCACTTCCTGCCACAACATCACTTCCAGGTTAATGACATCACTTCCGGTGGGTCCTGTCACGAGTGCCATTTTTTTAAAAAGGTGATACAACAAATCCAATTAATTACAGACCTATTAGACTACTTTCCATCCTGGGCAAATTGTATGCAAGTCATTTACTAAATAA
This sequence comes from Lerista edwardsae, assembly GCA_029204185.1. NCBI lineage: Eukaryota > Metazoa > Chordata > Lepidosauria > Squamata > Scincidae > Lerista > Lerista edwardsae. The sequence continues at coordinate 16,832 of JAJKFI010013654.1, forward strand.
GCTTTCTTCCTGGATTGTGGATAACAACATATTGGTTCCAGAGCAAGCAGGATTTAGACTTGGGAAGTCAACCATGGACCATTGTTTAATACTTTCACATCTTGCTAAAAAACAATTTTCTAGAATACATTCCAGATTATTAAACAGCGTTTTTAGACCTCAAGTCAGCTTTTAACCTAGTCAATAGGAATCTTCTTTGGTCCAAGACTGGTAAATTGGGTATTGACAAGAGGTTACTCCATCTGATACAGAGGCTGTATGGTGACACCTCCTGCCAGGTCAGACTAGACTAAAATGGTAATCTAACAGAATTTATATCTACTAATAGGGCCATCAAACAGGGATGTGTGCTTGCCACAACTTGGTTCAACCTGTTTATCAACGATTTCTCTACACACCTGTCCTCCGTTGATTCTCACTGTTCCAAACTCGGTAATATGCCTGTATATTTATTACTTTATGCAGATGACATGGTTTTGATTTCACAGACCCGCGTAGGCTTGAAGCGGTTGATTTACTCCACTTTAGAGTATCTAAAAAAGAACAAGTTACAGCTTAATTTTGAGAAATCCAAAATCATGGTCTTTTGAGAAAGCGCGGAAACATCGTTCGTGGCTGTTCAAGGGAAAACATATCCAACAAGTTAAAACATTCAAATACTTGGGTCTGACCTTTCACGCTAAACTACCTTGGGTCCAGCACCATCTTTCTGCGGTTAAATCTTCAAAACGTTTGGCCCAGTCCATCCTGCGCTTCTTTTTTGTTCGGGGTAACTCATGCATCCAAGCTGCCTTATGTATTTTTAATGCCAAGATTTCTTCCCACCTATTATATGGCATTCAACTTTGGTCACCTGCCCTTAACTACGAGGTGGAGAGAATACACTCAGTGTTCTTATATAAAATCTTCGGCGTAGCTCATTGTGTCCCCTATGCAGCTCTATGCTTGGAGGCAGGCCAAGTTAGACTCAAATATCTGGCATGGGTCAGATTCTGTAAATTTTGGCTTTCCATTTGTTTTAAAGCCGAGTATTCTCCCCTTCTTAAAGCCCTGCTCTCTGATTCTTTGCTATCCTCGGGGCTTCCCCTTTTTTATTCCAAAATTCGATCCATAGGACTTTCGGTCGATCTCCTGGGAGCTGGAACTGTAGGGATCCCAGAGGCTGGGATGAAGGGACTCCACCCCCCCCCCCGGGGGGGGGGAATGAAGGACTCAAGCTTGATTTGTAGTGATCACTCTGATGGACTTGACTGAACTCTGTCTTGGCTTCACTCTGCCAGACTGACTGAGTTCCAGTTTCCTCCCTCAGGGTTTTATTGAATATCGTGTTACACATCATTAGCATATGCATGAGCAGATTCATTACGTACACAGAGCAGTTAGAAAAGCATTTGATTGGTTAATGGTTTCTCCTAACATCTGAAGTCCATCCCCTTCTTGTTGCTGCTTAATGCAAAGCTGCGTTTCTCATGGTAAGCTGGGAAGCAGCTAGCTGACAATTCTTATCTTCCTTGTTTTTGCTAACTCCAGGCAATTTTTTAGCAGCCCGGCAGATTTCCTGTGAAGCTGCGGAGGGCCCCTCCCGTTATCTCTGAGCATTCTCAGGGCGGGGGGTGGGCAAGCCGAAGGAGCATTCTCCTTCCACCCCCGAACTTGCAGGTTAGTCTGCCTGGCAACCCCTTAGCAACCGAATTGCATTCCTACAGGAACCCTGAATAATGCGCTCAGGAATCTCACACTCAGATTAACAGATATAGAAAGGCAAAAACTGTTTGCAGCAGCTACCAAGATCTGTTCCCCTCTTCACTTTCAATTACCAATTATTTTTGGTCAGTCCCCTAGTTACCTTTTCTTGAGGGAGGATTCCCAGCTCAGACGCGCTTTTACGCTGGCTCGCTGCAACGTCATGCCTTCGCATGAGTTGTCTGCTAGATTTTGTCAGCAGCCAGAGACCTCCTCTTGCTGTGGCCTTAACATTGGTGTCCCTGAATCTCTGAATCACATGTTCTTCTTTTGCCCCCGGTATGAAGATCTTCGCACCATTCTTATGAATTCAATGTTACCTCGCCTTTCAGGAGTCAATGCTGATGTCAGCTTACGCTCCCTACTTTCTTCTTCCGATGGGCAACCATCACACAAGTAGCTATTTATCTTTATGCTATTATTCAGAGATGCAGAGTCAAATCCGAACCCCATGCTAACTTACATTCAGTATCCCCCTGTAAGGCTAATTCTACATCACTGGTTTACCAAATCAACAAGACTTAGGGTCCATTTTAGAAGTTGTTTTTTTTTTTTTAGGACCAAGGGTTCGAATACTGTTCTGTTGCTGTATTAATGTTGTACTATGTTTGTTTGTTTTATGCCTATTAAAGGTTCCTGAACTGAGTGCCATTCTAAAAAGTTTGAATACCTCTGTTCTAGAGAAGAGATGGGTGCCTGGCTTGTAAATGTGTTGGACTTTCAGGGCCCTACACAACTACGATTCAGAACAGCCTAGTAGGTACCAGGAAGAAATACAAATGTTTAACCTTCCAACATGTTCATTATGCAGCGCTTGCCCTGGAGGATTCGAAGAAGCGGCACGTTTAGTGATCAAGCTACTAATTCTGAACTTTCTTTTTTACATTTATTCTTCTTGCTTCTGTCCAACGTAGCTCTGCACAGCTGGCGTGCCATCTCGGTTTCTTGCTTTTACAAGTAATATCATATAATAAACCCCAACAGTGGTTTATATAATAAACCCCAACCCAGCAAGAGACATTGCGATGAAAATGAATTTTTGGCTAATGTATGGAGGCCACGACCAAGCCTTAAGTACTTTTTACTGCCATTAGGAAAGTGTGAAGATAAGACCACCTGTGTTGCTATTGTCCAAGCATCTTGTTGTCTTGTGTGTTCCCTGGGGCACCTGGTGGGCCACTGTGAGTTACAGGAAGCTGGACTAGTTGGGCCTTTGGCCTGATCCAGCAGGGTTCTTCTGATGTTCTTATGTTATGTTCTTAAGATCCTAGAACATGAGGACCTGGCTATACCTTTTGACCCAATACTGCCTGGCCCCATGCTATGCCTTTACCTTTGTTACTGGGTGTGCTTTTAAACGTGCACTCACATGTACACACATGATCACTATCCCATGGTATGGGGCCCTCTGTAGTGGCCAATGGAACAGCTTAGTGGTTTGGTGGGGAATGAAGGGTAAAATGTCGATTGTGGGGGTAAATGCATAATAATAGGGAAGGGGAATCAAAATAAAGCAATTAGGTTCAGAGAGAGAGAGAGAGAGAGAGAGAGAGAGAGAGAGAGAGAGAGAGA
>JAJKFI010013655.1:0-20142 GCA_029204185.1 Lerista edwardsae
TGTGTGTGTGTGTGTGTGTGTGTGTGTGTGTGTGTGTGTGTGTGTGTTTGAGAGAGAGAGACGAACAGAGAGAAAGAGACGAACAGAGAGAGAGAGAGAGAGAGAGTTATGCTTCAATTGGGAGGAAAGAGGAGAGAGAGAAAGTGCAACTTTAGATCTGAAGTTGGGAACTTAAGTCTCTCTCTGCTCCCTTCTCCAGTCCAAGAAGAACTGTCAAACTAAGAGGCAATTCTCAGTGCTTCATGATGAGTCAGTTGAATCTGAAGGTCAGCTTTGTATAGTTACGTGGTAGGTTCAGCTGGGTCACATTTCCTCTTTCCAATCTTAAGACAATGTATGAAAGAGGCAGCTGTGCACCAACGCAGCGGAGAGAGCTGTGGGTGTCAGGTGCAAGGACAGTTCTTCCCTTTGCACATTACCACAAAAGTGTTGGGAGTCAGGAAGCATGAGTCATTAATGCTGCTTGACTAGCACTTTTACATAATCTGCAGGGTTGCCCCATGTGAAGTAAAGTAACCCATATGCCTTGATAAAAATGGACATCAGCCAATCAAAGTTAAGCATGTTACATTTCTGATTGCAATGGGGAACAGTAATCATGTGATTAATGTTCTCCCACAATCCTAAATGGGTTGCCACAATCCTAATGAGAGAATCCAGGTTCAGAGAAGAGCAACGAAGATGAACAGGGAAGGGCTGGAAAACAAGTCCTATGAGGAAAGATTGAGGGAACTTGGTATGTTTAGTTTGGAGAGGACTGAGAGGGATATGATAGCACTCTTCAAATATCTGAAGGGCTGTCATAAGGAAGAAGGAACAAATCTGTTCTCATCTGCCTTTGACAGTAGAACTAGGTCCAATGGGTACAAACCGCAAGAGAGGAGATTCCGGCTGGAATCAGGAAGAATTGCTTGACGATAAGGGCGGTTTGACAGTAGAACCTATTGCCGAGGGAGGTGGGAGATTCTCCCTCACTGGAGATCTTCAAGCAGAGGCTTGACAGGCACCTGTCTGGAGGTGCTCTAGGAGAGTTTCCTGCTACAGGCAGGGGGGTGGACTGGATGACCTTGTAGGTCACTTCCAACTTTATGGTTCTAATATGCCGTTGAACCAATGCAAACCTCCCTGTGCCAGCTCTAAGTGTTGCAAACAGGCACATTTGCACTTGCTCAGGAGCCAGCATCAGGAGCTCAATCTAGCCCTGCGTGCCATTACTGTTCGTGCCACTTCTTTCACAGGGAGAAAGTGGATGTCTCCTAACCCCCTCCGCCCCCCCCAAAAAAACTAGCCATGTTTAAAACAAAGTTAAAATGGAACATTCTTTAATCTGCTTGATATTACACATTAAATACGACTAATGTATTTCTTTTCTAAAGTGATGTGAGTTAAGGTTATATTTTAGACTGTAATTTATAGCTGAGAGATAAAGAGGCTATAAAATATTTTCTCTTTGATTTGGCAGCTTAGGAAATTACGCTTCTCTCCATGGAAAAATATACTGTAAACCCCATTTTAAGCAACTTTTCAAAGCTAAAGGAAATTATGATGAAGGTTTTGGACACAAACAACATAAAGAATTATGGATTTCCAAAGATCAAAAAAGTTCCACCGGGTCTGTTCGTGCTAAAGAAGTTAATCCATCTGCATCCAAGGTGGATAAACAAACCGATCACATTTTGCATCCTGGCCGTCGGCAAAGGCATTGTGAAGCGCTGGGTGATAGTTTGAAACGGAACACAGAGAGGGGCAAGTTAAGCATCATGTGGCCTCCTTCTATGGCAACACCAAAGAAATCATTTTCTATAGAGGAGGAGATTAAAGTGAATAAACCAAAATGGCCCCCAGATGTTTCTGAACAAGAGGCCACCAGCCCCCACACAAAGCCAACCGCGGGTGACACCAATCAGCTTCATCTAGCAAATGGCCATAACAGTCTTTGGGAGACCGGGGAGGAAAAGAAAGTTGAAACTGGTGGCTCTCAATCTACTGAGCAGGCATCTCCCACTCATGTGTCGTGGGTGGAGGAAAGCACAAAAGGAAAAGCTGGGGATTGTGGACCTGTGCAAGGGAAAACTGAAGACTCAGAAAGGAAAGAGGAAAGTGGAAAGAATGTGAAAGAATGTGATAACTTGGCTGCGCAGAGTGCTGTAAAAGAGAAAGATGACAAAATGAATGGTGTTGATATGGTGGATATTATACCCGTTACTAACACTGATGAAGATGATGTACTGCAGGATAATAAAAATAGCAACAACAACAACAACAACAACAACAGTAACTTTTATTACAAAACTGCTTTTCCACGTCAGAATCTTTGGAGTCAGGAAGCGTCTACTGATGATATGTACTATCCATTATCTGAATCAAGTGACTCAGGGAGCACAGCCCATGAATATGCATTTGAAAGTCTTGAAAGACACATTGTAAATTCAAAACTGCTCACTTTGACTGAGTCTGAAGTGGGCTATTCCACAGAGGTTTTAAATCTTACAGATGTTGAAGAAAACATCAAAAGAAAAGGTACCATTAGATCAGATAGTCTTATTCGACGTAATAATGAAGATGCCACTTGTCACAATCCATGCTCTATCAGTGTCGTTTTAAGGGAGGTCGCTAATACAACATTTCCTTTTGATAGTGAATTATTGGGCACAGGGGAAGCAATCAGACCTGTCAAGAAGTTAAATACTATTCCATCTGATAACATAGAAGGGTTTTTTTTACCTGGAAGTGACAGCGTTGGTCTATTGGGCTCCACAGCCGCAACCCAAATTGCTTCCAGCCCACATTCAAAAAACTATGTGGATCATGATATTAACACCCATCAAGATGATGAAAAAATGGAAATGTTGCAGAAAGGTACAGCTGCAAACACAGAGTTACCGGGCTGCAGAGCTGCTCAATCATCTGAAGAAAATAAAGTCAAGAAAGAGCAGCCGACCATAGGACAGCAAATTAAAAGAAAGAGTTGGCATGATGAAAATTAACACAAGCCGTTTCATCGACCAAACTGAAGTTGCAATTGATTCAGAGGAATCTGGTTAAATGTTTATGTACCTAGCATTTGTGGAATACACCTTTTTATTCCAATTGCCCAATTAGATTTTTTTTTTAAAGAGCATCCAAAGCTTGCATAAGAACACTAAATTTGTACTACTATATGTTACGAATGATTCACATTTCATTTGCTCAAAGTATATTGGAATCAATTTATACTGGGAAACCATTGCAGTGGTTTCTCCTGTTCAGGCTGCAAATAACCTGTACTTCTTTGTTTATTATATGAGGGCTATTTTGTACATGCATGCAAATGTGTTTATTCAACACTTCATATCTCATGGCTGAAGGTGTGAACTGAAAAATATCATGTTTGAGGTGACATGGGGTGATGCAAAAGTTCTGTCTGTGGTGTTAGATATATGATGGGTCTATTCGTACATGCAAATCATTATTTAGTGTTGCAATCAAGTGATTACATCGCATGTATGAATAGACCTTTTGAAAACGGGCTATAATATGATTCTCTTATCAATGCACTATTTCAAAGATATACTTTATCCATGAATTCAAGTAATTACGCACCTGGTGTGCTCTGAAAGTTTCTAAAGTTATTTTTTCACCTACTATTATTATTGTAAGTAAATGAGCTGTTGTTTCTTGATACAATATGTACATTTGTTTTCTTAGCTTATAGGAGTAGCATTGCACCTCTCAAATTTCTTTTTAAAAAGAAATTCCAAGTTGGAGTACTTTGAAATAAATCATCAAAATGCACGATCATCCATTGCCCCAGATATGCTCCTCATTTTTGGTCTTTCTGAAGCAAGATGTATTTTGCACTATGGATTTATATGAACACTGTGATGCTTCATAGCAAAAAAATAAAAAAAATAAGGAATACAATCATTATGCAGCATGCAGCCAAATCCTATGTACAGTGTATTGAAATGCACATTCACTGACTTCTGTGGGTCTTAATCTGAAGTGTTATAGGATTGCAGTCTTGAAATTCAAATTGTTTCGAGAGTGAAGTTCGTGCCTCAGTTTCCTCTACAAAATCCATCTGAACTAAATTTGTTTGTAGGTGCATGCATGAAACAGTGTAAAGGAGAAAGCCTGAAGGAAGAACATTGTGGAAAATATCCACGGAAATGGGGAGCTGGGAAGGCAATGGCAAAATATTCCAATACAATTGAAAAGGATACCAAACTCTGCTCCAGCTTTAGAATCTGCATATACATTTAGTGACATTTCGCACTTTTGATGCCTAACCTGATGTACTGAATAGCAGTGGTTTTCCTATGTAAACGTTAGTTGAGCTTGCATGAAAGCACTTCACTGGGCGGTTGACAATGCCTAATAAAAAAGCACTTTACAAAATGTAGTTTCTGAATTTATTTTTAAGTCTGACAGGAGTCTTTGTTTAACAGTTTGGTTATAGTAAATTGTTATCATTTTTTTATATAAGAGAATTACTTTATAGTGAACCATAAAAAGGATTGGTTGGGGAGTAGCAGAAGTGTGCTAAAGGCTAAAGTCCAAAACGGTTCTTTTCTGGAAATGCTGACCATTTGAAGAACATAAGAAAAGCCTTGGTGGATCAGACCAAAGTTTTTTGTTTCTTGTCTCTAGTTTCTGCAGTGACTGGCAAAATGTCTATATGGGGCCTGTTCCAAAGCATGAAAGCAGTGCACCTTCCATGCTTTTTCTCTCCAACAATTGGTTGTCAGTTGTGCACTATCTCTGACCATGGAGATTCTGTTCAGCCACAAGGACTGTTAGGATAGGGCAGTGGTTCCCAAACTTATTGGGGTTCAGGTGGCCCTAAAGTCTCTTCTTCCTGGCATATCTAGGTGCTGCCATCTTGGATCACATGATCCAAGATGGCGATGCCCAAATCGCATGAGATCTCACATGAATCAAGATGGTGCCATCTCAATCTCACAAGATCACAAGAACTACAGGAGGCCTGTAGTTTCCAGGGTCCCCCCTCCTCCCTTCTTTAAAAATTGGTATGACATTGGCTATCCTCCAATCCTCTGGCACTGTGGCTGTTGGAAGGGACAAATTGCATACTCTAGTTAAAAGGTCAGCAACTTTGTTCTTTAATTCCTTGATAACTCTTGGGTGGATGCCATCTGGGCCTGGTGACTATTTATATTTAATTTATCAATTTGATCTAAAACATCTTGTTTATTAACAATTATCTGACTTAAATCCTTAGTTAGAAGAGGCTGTTCGGGCAGTGGTATCTGCCCAAGGTCTTCTGCTGTGAAGACGGATGCAAAGAATTCATTTAATTTCTCTGCAATTTCCAGGTCCCCTTTTATCTCCTCTCTTCCTCCTGCACTGTCCAGTGGGCTGACCGCCTCTCCGGCAGGTTTCCTGCTTCTAACATATTTGAAGAAGCTTTTATTGTTCCCCTTTATGCAGTAATGGCATCTAAATGATTTAGCAACAGATACTCACTTTTGATTGGCACTTGTGTCAGGGCCCGCCCATCGGAAGTGAGATCATAGCCAGAACCCAGGAACCACCCCTAGGAACCGCTGCGCCTCCTCGGTAAGCTGCATGGCGGCCCAGGAGAAGGCCCGGGAGAAGGCGCCGCGCGGACTACCGATTCCTCCCCCCCAGGAAATGCCGTGCCTCCTCGGGAGGGAGCCCCAGGCAGCCTACCTGCTCACGCTGCTGCCGCCGTCGGTCTCCCTTGGTCCGCTGCCTGCCTGCCTGGCTCTGAGAACGTGCAGGCAACTCAAACGTGCAGGCAATTCAAACGTTGCAGGGGGCGGAGTGGAGCGCCGATGGAGTCGACAAGTGGGCGGGCGAATGGGCGGGGCCAGCCCTAATCCTAGGAACTGGTACTCGTGTACCCCCATGTACCCGCTACATGACATGTCTGCCTTTATGTTTCTGGCCAGGCGTTCCTCAAAGTCTTTCTTGGCCTCCCGTATCACTCCCTTACATGTCAGAGTTTATGTTCTTTTTTATTCTCATCATTTGGGCAAGACTTCCATTTCTGGAAGGAAGCTTCCTTGCTCGTTACAGCCACTGTCACTTTATTCATCAACCATGCAGGCATCCTCCTGGACCTAGTCAAGCCCTTCTTTCTTTGTGGTATACATTTCTACTGTGCCTCTACTACTGTTATTTTAAACAGCCTCAACGCAGCCTGGAGGGACTGGACTCTTTTTACCTTCCCTTTCAATTTCTTTCTAACTAGCCTCCTCAATTGAGGGAAATCTGCCCTTTGAAAGTCAAGGGTTCTTGTGTCAGATTTGCTCTGCCCTCTTTCCTGGACATGCATGGCAAAACCAATTGCAGCATGGTCACTGTTCTCCGATGGCTCAGTAACATTGACATCCCTAATTAGGTCCCGAGTACCACCCAATATTAAATCCAGAGTCGCCTGTCTTCTGATGGGCTCCATGACTAGCTGCTCTAAGGCACAGTCATTCAGCACAGGAACCCGGTCTCTCTTTCTTGACCAGAGCACCAGTTGACCCAGTTGGTATGACAATAATTGAAGTCCCCCATGATTACAACACTGTCTTTCTTGGTCGCCCCCCTGATTTGTTTCCTCATTTCAAGGTCCCCTTCAAGTTTTTGATCTGGAGGACGATAGCACACCCCCCCCCCACACACACACACTATTATATCGCTCTTTTGACCTGGTAGTTTAACCCACAGTGACTCTATGATGGAGTCAGGCCCACCTTCAATTTCTACTCCGCTGAACTCTATCCCTTCTCTGACATAGATGGCCACCCCACCGCCAACATGCCCTTCCCTGCCCCTCCTATAGAGTTTATAGCCTGGGATTGAGGTATCCCACTGGTTCTCTGCATTCCATCAGGTTTCTGTTATGCCCACTATATCAATGTTTTCCCTAGCCACCAAACATTCCAGTTCCCCCATCTTTGCTCGGAGACTTCAGGCATTTGCATAATAACACCTATATAGGGAGTTCCCTAAGTAGGGACCCTTATTTGATCCATTCACCTTGCCTCTTTTTCTACTGGACCAACTGTCACTTACACTCCCGCTTGCAGTCCTATTTCATACTCCAACATTACTCTGTGGTACTCCTCCTTCCATAGGGACAAGGAATTCTGAACCAGATGCCACAGCTCCTGTCGGCTTTCCCCCAGGAGTCAGTTTAAAAGCTGCTCTACCACCTTATACGCCAGCAGTCTGGTTCCATTCTGGTTCAGGTGAAGCCCGGCCCTCTTGTATAGGCCTGGCTTGTCCTAGAACATTCCCCAGTAACTAATGAATCTAAATCCCTCCTCCCGACACCACCGTCACATCCATGCATTGAGACCGCTGAGCTCCGCCTGCCTAGTTGGCCCTGCGCACTTCTGAGAATGCTACCTTAGGGGTCCTGGCCTTCAGCTTCCTGCCTAGCAGCCTAAATTTGGGTTCCAGGATCTTGCGGCTACATTTCCCCACGTCGTTGGTGCCAACATGCACCACAATCGCTACCTCCTCCCCAGCACTCTCTACCAGCCTATCTAGATGAGATGTGATGCCTGCAACCTTTGCACCAGGCAGGCAAGTCACCATGCGGTCCTCACATCCATCACAAATCCCCCTCTCTATGTTCCTAACTATAGAGTTACCCACTACAAGGAGCCCACGTCCCCCCTCCTGCTGAGGAGCATCCATAGTGCGACTGGATGTGGGCTTTTCACTGGACGAAGGGGTCCCCACTGGGGGACTGTTTCCCTCTGTTCCAGGCTGACGTCCTCCAGCTCTGAGATTTCTTTTCCCAGTAGCGGATGAGCTGCCTCTCTGAGGATGGGGCGAAGCCTGTAAATCCCTGGAAGTTTCACCATGGTCCCTCACTGCCTGCCTGTGCTTCTCCAGGTCCGCAACCGAGGCCTCTACGGAGCAGACCCATTCCCTGAGTTCCTGGAGCTCCTTGCACCAAGCACACACCCACGACCTATGCCCCAGAGGCATATAGTCATACATGTGGCACTCTGCGCAAAACACTGGATAGCCCCCACCCACCTGCTGGCTGGCTGGCTGACTGCATGGCTATGTTTGTTTTTAAGTTCGAACTTTCTTAAAGAGTCTGGGGCCCTGGCTTCCTCGCCCTGCTGCTGAACTCGCCCAGATGCTAAACTCGCGTGTCTCACCAGGCACTTTGTCGCATACCATTGAAAATTTGCTAAGAACCACTTTTATTGTCATCAGTAAAATTCTGCAGTAGTATTCCTATAGCGGGGCAAAGTGCTAAGTTTTGTAGGAGCCTGAGGTCCTGTGTAATGCAGTACCTCCTCCTCACTCCAGAGCCATTCGTGGCTCAGAGGCCCGACTTGGAGGTTTTGCTCTCCCACCTGCAAATGGCTCTGAAGGCGAGAGGGGTCACATTACACAGGAGCTCAAGCTCCTGCAAAACTTAGCATTTTGTCCTTTTTGTAGGAACACCACTGCAATTCTGTGTGGTCTTCTGGATGCCACTCATTTTTATTAATGGGGGAGAGGAGACGTCTTATCATTTACCCCACCTCAGACAAACTGAATGCAGTATTACGAGTGTTTTTGGCAAGACGTGTGACTTTGAAAGCTTAGATGGCATTGCCTCCACAATTACAACCCCAAAGTGTTCACTAACAAGCATCTCTGCGTCTTTTTGTTCATTGCACAACAGTCTGAAACTTTCAGCAATGCTCTAAATCTTCCCTGAAGGAGATAAAAATGAGGCAACTCATCCATACCAGAAATGAGAAACATGGATCACTTGCCTAAATCCCCATCAATTTCCGCAAAGAAGGGGGACTGAGAGAAAAGGGAATGCTAAAGTAAAGCTAAACCAGTCAGAGCAATGCAGCTGTTAGCGTGTTTTGTTTTTTTAAAGTTGAAGTCACAGAGATCAGGCAAGAGGCATTCCATACAGCGACGACCTTGAAAATATCCACTAGCAGGCTAATGGGAAAAGACTCTTCCTTGCAAACTTTTGGGTGACCTGCAGAAAACTGAGATTGTGTTCTCTGAAATATCAGCGGTGTGCTATATTGAACGCTTAGGAGTGATGGAAGAACAGCAGGTCTGGTGCAGTCATTCTGGATGGGCAGGTTATGGATGTCAAATATCTTTTCGTATCCGAGGGGCATGGATTATATTGTGGGTCAGGACATTCATAGAGATTATGTTTCGCACAGGATGCTGCTCTAACTGGCAGACACACGTCAACATTTTTCTTACCTCCCTGTATAATTGTGAGCGCAATCCTAACCTTGAGTTAGGCCAGCACAGTTAAACCAGCAAAGTTTGGTTGGCGCAAGGGAAGCCGTAAAGTATGTTTGGACCACTCTCAGTCAGAGAAGCCAGCACACAGGCATGGGCCATCCTCCCTTACTCCGAGAGTGGTCCAAACGCACTTTACGGGGGCCCTTGTGCTGCCCAAACCTTGCTTGCCAAACTGTGCCTGCCTAATTCCAGGTTAGGATTGTGCTCTTAGACAGGTTTACCTGAAAGGACAAGAATCAGACTTCGAAAAACGAGCAACATGGTGTTGTTGTAGGGGTAGCAACACCTGCAGTCCTCTCCTGTACATGCCTATGTTGCGAATGTTGACTGATCTTCAGCTTTCACTAAGGGCAACATGTACTGAAGCATCTCTTAGCCCTTGCGTGGACAATTGGAGGAAGATTTGCCAGAATTCCTATTTCAATACAACATCTGACCGTGCCATCCAACAGCCCAGCACAGCAGAAAAGGTGACAGAGAATAAGGCTGCACAGCTTATCAGAAGACAAAATGCCACACCAGACAGATGAAACTTCTTCACAGAGCTCAATCCTAACCTGGAGTTAGGCTGGCACAGTTAAGCCAGCAAAGTTCGGTTGGCACAAGGGATACCCTAAAGTATGTTTGGACCATTCTCGAAGTCAGAGAGGCCAGCACACAGATGTGCACCATCCCCCCTGACTCCGAGAGTGGTCCAGATGTGCTTTACGGTGGCCCTGGTGCTGGCCAAACTTTGCTGGCCTAACTCTGCCAGCCTAACTCCAGGTTCAGATTGCGCTCACACTGTGGTAAGGCTCCAGATTTGGCACAAAAGTTTTAGGTTTGCCTTCCCTGCCCCAGACTTTGGAGAAGTTCTTTTGGGGAAGTTTAAAATCTTCCAGGCAAGCATATTGAAAAGGTTTAATAGTTATGGTTGTGCGTATGCATGCAAGACCAACAACAAAGGCTAGAGGGTGTGTGCGTGCACATCTGATCTTGGCTGCCTATTTCTATGGACTGGCCCGCCCGTTCCCCAGACCTGAATCCAATTGAGCACATCTGGGACATCATGTCTCGCTCCATCCACCAGCGCCATGTTGCACCACAGACTGTCCAGGAGTTGGCGGATGCTTTAGTCCAGGTCTGGGAGGCGATCCCTCAGGAGACTATCCGCCACCTCATCAGGAGCATGCCCAGGCATTGTAGGGAGGTCATACAGGCACGTGGAGGCCACACACACTACTGAGCCTCGTTTTGACTTACCGCATGGTTTGAAGGACCTGTGCTGAGATAGTCAAACAGGCTACTGTGAGTAAGGGGATTCCACAATTAATTGAACCTGTCCACCTTAGAACCCCCTGAGAAATGTCAATAGTTTTATTGAAACATTTTCAATTCCATTGAAATGTGTCCAATGTTTCCCCCCCCCAGGAAGCCCCACCCCCACCCACAGGCGTTCAAATTCACTTCAGATTTCACTTGAGGCAAAATATATGTGGCAGCTCCATTTGCCCACCTCACAGAATATTCACAAGGGGTATGGAGGTTGCCATGAGAACTTACAAAACTCAACTTTCCTCTCAGTCCGTGCATTCTTTATCGCTATCAAGTGGTTACTGCCAGATTCAGTCAATTCTAAGAGCGAGCAGGAGGGAAAGTGCCGCTTTGTGCCCTTGCCACAGGACTGTGACTAAAAGCCACATTAAACCTTTCAACATTTGCTCTGACACAGAAGCCAGTGTCTCTCTTAAGTAGAAAAGTCAATCTGGTGGAAGAGAGATAAAAATCTCAAACTCTTTTGTAAAAATGCCATCCTGGGACAGCTTCATTTTTGGTTTTGTCAGATCCATATTTAACTCAGAATGAGTCTCTGCCGCAGAGCGAGCGCCTGCAATAAAGAAGGAAAAACAGCCCACAAAATGGGAATCGTTGACGTTTTACTACTGGTCATTTCAAGGGCAAATCACCTCTTCAACTGTCATTTGCTAAATACATCAACTGGATGAGGCCAACCACACATCATGACCTCACAAGCGGTAGCAGGATTTTGTCACTGATGCCAACAGGCAACTGCTATGGAGGACTATTTAGGAACTGGATTCTGGCCAGGAGAATTGCTCTACCCACTGCCTCATAATGGTTTCAATCCATCAGTCACTATCTTGAAAGGTCATACAAATCTCTCCCACCCAGTATTGGTGCATGTGTAGGGTTACCAGCTACAAACAGTGTGCCTATTCCTTTAACCATTGTTAGAGGGCATTTTAGCATGCCCTCTAAAGAGGGCATTTTAGCAGGTGCAGCTTTTTAAAGCCTTCCAGGTTGAGCTGCACCTGCCAAAATTCCCTCCTATACAATGGTTAGAGGTATAGGCACGCTGTCCCAGTTTGTAGCTGGTAACCCAATGCATGTGGTTATTTGTGACAAGGAAAAGGTGACTGTAGGACAAACCCTAACACCACCTGGGGACATTGTGGAAGACATGAATGTAGGATTCACCCTTTTGTGATCCCTTAAAAACTCAATTGATGGATTATTTCATTTATTTATTTATTTATTTATTTATTTATTTATTTATTTGTCAGTATGGTATGCATGAGATAATGCATGTATTTAAACCTTTAGTTTGAGTAGAGTAATAATTCTAAAACTCCCTCTTAACGC
This sequence comes from Lerista edwardsae, assembly GCA_029204185.1. Lineage (NCBI taxonomy): Eukaryota > Metazoa > Chordata > Lepidosauria > Squamata > Scincidae > Lerista > Lerista edwardsae. The sequence continues at coordinate 11,899 of JAJKFI010013655.1, forward strand.
CAAGACGTTATTGTAACATTCTTAGCAGAGGCTGCTTTTGTTTGGGGCCCAGGATGCAAGAATGGGTTTGTGTTACTCTCACACACAAAAACAAGTCACTTCCCCCATGAAAATGCTGCAGGACAGTCATCCGGCAAGGGGAAAGGGGCTTGGGGTTGGTTCAAATGACAGGAGTGGTCTTGAAATGGTTTGCTTACAAGATGCGCTGGTGACATTTTAGGGTTGGATTGGACTAAAACAAAAAGATTACTATATTTGGAAGCCGGCCAAAGTCTCTCTTGCATATTAATAAGCTAATTTGTATTTTGCATGGACTACAAGTATCCTTGTTGCTCTTTGTTTAATGGTCATGTCCCTTTCCTTCTTCCCTGACCTGAAGTATTGAAGAAGTTTTGATCCAGAAGTTGCCAGTGTCTTTTTTAAAAAAAATTATTTTTATTACAACAAAAACAAACTACAACTACAACTACCACTTACAACTACAACTACAACTACAACTACAAATATATATATAAACCAACAAAAACTAAATTCAGAATTATATAGCAAGGGTGGGGTGATACATCTAAGGGCACAATCCTAACCTGGAGTTTTACCGGCACAGTTAGGCCAGCAAAGTTTGGCCAGCACAAGGGACACTGTAAAGTATGTTTGGACCACTCTTCGTGTCAGAGAGGGGAGCACACAAGACGTACGGCATCCCCCCTAACTCTGACAGTGGTCCAAATGCACTTCACGGTGGCCCTTGTGCCAGCCAAACTTTGCTGGCCTAACTGTGCCAGCCTAACTCCAGGTTAGGATTGCGCCCTAAATTACTTACATCCTCTACAATATATTGATAACTGCTCAAATTTATAATCGTCTCTTAGCCAGCCTCTTATTCTTTTTACAAAAATACTATTTAAAAATCTCCTTTTTTTATTTTAATCCCCAGCAAAATGTTTTTGGTCTAAAACATCCACCTATTCACAGAAATTTCCTGCATCTTGAATGTTTGGTGATCAGCTGAGAACCTGGAGAGAAGGAAGTCCTTTTTGGTTTCTTTCTCCAAAAAAGCTTCGTCCCAGAAAAGTGGTGGGAAAACGTCAGCAACAGGTGACTTTGTTCCTGTCACGAATGCTGGTGGAAATTAGAATTGCAGGCTCTCCTCTCTTTAATCAGTAGATGAATCAGCCAAAGCTTTAGCTGATTACCCAGTAGGGGCCAATTGCAGTTGGTGAGGTTGTGAATTAAAGGCACACTTGTTTATCTTTTGAGCTATTATAGCTCAAATATTTATAGTCAAGACCTCAGGGCCAACATGGAAGATAATTACTAAATTGCTTATGGAAGACTTGGATGTGGAATAGTTGGTTTTTATAGCAGTGCTGCCAAGTTAGTTTGAAATAAACCAGTAAGTGGGCATTTGCATTTGTTTAGTAAACATTTCTGTTTTATAGACAGAACTGACGCAGGGTTGTATTGGGACTGGGGACGCACACACTTATTTAAGCTTCATCAATTGGCGAAGGGCCGATAATCAAGTAAACATTCTTTGATTGGTTTATGGCTCTAGTACAGAGATGGCAAACCTGATGGGCATTTAAAGCAAACATTGTGTGCATGCAAATGGCTCAGGGTTATAAACTATGACTGAAAATGGGCCGCCCAATCCTGAGTGACCTGGGAGCTGTGAGGGCAGCAGGAGCCGAACGTCTACCGCTGCATCCAGTGGCAACCAAGCAGCCACCAGAGGCATCTCAGGAGAAGGGGACAAAGTCCCTTTCCCCTGGATAAGCCTGGAGATCTGCCAATGGGTCTCCTTGCATCTGCGCCAGCCATTTTGCTGTGTGTCAGGCCATGAGGCCCACCGCAGTGGACAGGATCTGGCAACAAATGCCACCACCGGTCCTGTCCCGGCCAGTGGTGTCATCTAAATGATTTAAGAACAGGTACTCACTTTTGATTGGCACGTGTCGGGACCCGCCCACCGGAAGTGACGTCATAAGCCAGAAGTGATGTCGTGGCAGGAAGTGACATGAAAAAAGCCCTTTTTGAGGCCTCAGATGATTTTAAACTGACCCAACAGTTGCAGCAGTATTCCACAGCACCCCCAGAACATGTTAAGGAGGCCTGGCATCATGTTAAAACCCCAGAGCAACTCATTTTTCAGTGGCAAGGAAAGGAAAAGCTCCACTCGCTGCCTGCCTGCCTGCCTGGCTCTGAGAACATGCAGGCAACTCAAACATGCAGGAAATTCAAACGTTGCAGAGGGCGGAGTCGACGAGTGGGCAGGCGAATGGGTGGGGCCAGCTGTAATCCTAGAAACCGGTACTCACGTACCCCCGCGTACCCCCTGCATGACATCGCTGGTCCCGGCCCACCCCTCACCACCCTCCCCAGCTGCCTGGAACTAGTGCAGCACTGGAGACCAGTGAACTCACCGCCTGCCAGTCCTATGTCGCCGCCTCTGGGCGCTCCGCTCTGGTGCTGAGTCAGCACAGTTGGTAAGCTCTTACCCTCCCCCCCATGCTAGGCATGCCTTATGGCACATTTGTGACACCAGCGCCCACAGTATGCTCGTACCTCAGGACTGAACCTTAAGTCTATAATGATTAGCAAGAGGTTGTTTTCCTCAAGAACTGTCTTATTTTATCTTATTGAAAGACACTTTCTACCCACCCTGGCTTAGGGACGTGCATTTCATTGGCTCTGCTCCTTTGACAGCAGCTTGAGATGAGAAACGTAGGTGAAGGGTGAAGGGCATCGGTGACAGCCTTCTGAGCTACACGATGCAATTCAGGGTGTAATCCTAACCTAGGCCAGCAAAGTTTGGCCAGCACAAGGGACACCATAAAGTACAAATGTGAGCCATCCTTCTTGACTCCGAGAATGGTCCAAACGCGCTTTATGGTGGCTCTTGTGCCAGCCAAACTTTGCTGGTTTAACTGTGCCAGCCTAACTCCAGGTTAGGATTGCACTCTCAGTCACGACTGTACCACAAGCAAATGTGAGAGAGCCCCTAAAAGTCTCAGTTCAGTGTCACATTCACACCTTGAAGCTCAAGAATGTGGGTGGGTTCTTTAGTCTGCCCCTTGTGTACCCGCAATGGGTCCAGTTTGCAGGTGTTACACGTGTACCAATCAGGGAGTCTTTGAGCCTGCAGGGGGGCAGCTCCTAAAGGTGGACAAGCTTCACAGTGGAATCACTGAAAGCAGAAGAGATGGGAAATATTAACTGCACACGGTAGTGCTGAACATTTTATATTCCCTTCTCATTTTATGAGCCACATGCAATCTGGGGCGAAGCAAGACAAGGGAGAGAAATCCATGCCGACGTTCTTAAGAGATGTGCTTAGAATCCTCTAATGTTGCTTTTCCTGCCAGAGGCAGATCTAAGGGGGGGGGGCAAATCTGTAAGTGTTGCAAGAAGCCTTACCCTGTCATGTAAATCCTTCCTCTCCCTTGCTGCTGTAGCCAGTAAGCAACGCCAAGATGTTGCTTTTCCCTGTGAGGATTGGCTAAAACGGTGCAGGAGATGAGTGATTTCCACTGCAAGGTAAGGCTTCTTGCAAAACTTAGAGCTTTGCCCTCCCTTAGATCTGCCTCTGTTTCCTGCCGCTTTCCTGCCTGGGCTGTGGTTATAATTCATCAATACGGAGCTCATTTTTTCAAACTGATCCAAATGGTGTCTTAGTGATCCAAATGGTGGATCACGTTGCCCCCATTGGGCAAAGGCATTTAAGTTCTCAGGGAAAGGGAACTGGAGAGCCATTTGAAAGGCTCCTGGTGGTGATCTCTGCTGTCGGACTGCCATAAAACAGAAGCCGCCTGCACCCTGCTTGTGCACTGAGGAAGTGAAGCCTGGAGCCGTTCGGCATTGTTCTTCTGAAGCGAGTAACCCTGCAAGCCGTGCACGATCGTCCCTTGGAAGCATTTGCAAAAGCACCATATGGTGCCACTGGCAAGGAGGAAAGAAGCTCATGAATGTTGCGATGAAATGATTCACTTGTCAAGCTTGCCGGTGCTGTCTGCTGCCCTGACACACACGCACATGGGCTCTTGAAGATGGGGCTGGAAAGGAATCAGAAACATCAATAAGGAGGGATTGGCTCTTTCTTGGACTGCAAGTCACACTAGAATAGGGCAGCGTCTTCTTGAGCAGAGTTCTTCAAACTGTGGGTCAGGACCCACTTGGTGGGTCGCAACCAGCGGTGGGATCTGGGAATAAAGAAGCAGAACGCTGGGAGGGACTTACACGTGATTGACAGCCCGTCCGTTCCGTTCCGCGGCTGCCCTGGCTTCGGGGGGGCTGCCCCCGGTTGGCATGCCCCACCGCTGCTCGCCAAGGCACCCGGCGCACCACTCACCCGTCCCCCCCGGCGAGCAGGCCTCCCCCCAAGGCCAGGGCAGTCGTGGAACAGAACAGACGAGCAGCCAATCACGCATAAGTCCCGCCCAGCGTTCCGCTTCCTTATTCCCAGATCCCATCACTGGTCGCAACCTGATGTCAGGTGCGTTGCAGAAAGCTGGGAGCAGCCATCTTGGAAGCTGCAGGCCTTACCCTTGTTACATTCCTTTTGGGACAGTTTGAATTTTCAAGTTAGGTTTTTTTAAAAAAATTTGTTTTTAGTTCAGTGCTTTGACATCGTATTTTGTCCTAATTTAGCTTTCTGTCGGGGATGCTTCATGGTTGTACAATTGCTGTAGCCCAAGAATGCCAATTTGCCTTTCAAGAGTGTCATGTTATGATGTTACAATGACAGCACTTCCTGCTGGATGATGTCACTTCCTGCCACAACATCACTTCCAGGTTAATGACATCACTTCCGGTGGGTCCTGTCACGAGTGCCATTTTTTTAAAAAGGTGATACAACAAATCCAATTAATTACAGACCTATTAGACTACTTTCCATCCTGGGCAAATTGTATGCAAGTCATTTACTAAATAAGCTTTCTTCCTGGATTGTGGATAACAACATATTGGTTCCAGAGCAAGCAGGATTTAGACTTGGGAAGTCAACCATGGACCATTGTTTAATACTTTCACATCTTGCTAAAAAACAATTTTCTAGAATACATTCCAGATTATTAAACAGCGTTTTTAGACCTCAAGTCAGCTTTTAACCTAGTCAATAGGAATCTTCTTTGGTCCAAGACTGGTAAATTGGGTATTGACAAGAGGTTACTCCATCTGATACAGAGGCTGTATGGTGACACCTCCTGCCAGGTCAGACTAGACTAAAATGGTAATCTAACAGAATTTATATCTACTAATAGGGCCATCAAACAGGGATGTGTGCTTGCCACAACTTGGTTCAACCTGTTTATCAACGATTTCTCTACACACCTGTCCTCCGTTGATTCTCACTGTTCCAAACTCGGTAATATGCCTGTATATTTATTACTTTATGCAGATGACATGGTTTTGATTTCACAGACCCGCGTAGGCTTGAAGCGGTTGATTTACTCCACTTTAGAGTATCTAAAAAAGAACAAGTTACAGCTTAATTTTGAGAAATCCAAAATCATGGTCTTTTGAGAAAGCGCGGAAACATCGTTCGTGGCTGTTCAAGGGAAAACATATCCAACAAGTTAAAACATTCAAATACTTGGGTCTGACCTTTCACGCTAAACTACCTTGGGTCCAGCACCATCTTTCTGCGGTTAAATCTTCAAAACGTTTGGCCCAGTCCATCCTGCGCTTCTTTTTTGTTCGGGGTAACTCATGCATCCAAGCTGCCTTATGTATTTTTAATGCCAAGATTTCTTCCCACCTATTATATGGCATTCAACTTTGGTCACCTGCCCTTAACTACGAGGTGGAGAGAATACACTCAGTGTTCTTATATAAAATCTTCGGCGTAGCTCATTGTGTCCCCTATGCAGCTCTATGCTTGGAGGCAGGCCAAGTTAGACTCAAATATCTGGCATGGGTCAGATTCTGTAAATTTTGGCTTTCCATTTGTTTTAAAGCCGAGTATTCTCCCCTTCTTAAAGCCCTGCTCTCTGATTCTTTGCTATCCTCGGGGCTTCCCCTTTTTTATTCCAAAATTCGATCCATAGGACTTTCGGTCGATCTCCTGGGAGCTGGAACTGTAGGGATCCCAGAGGCTGGGATGAAGGGACTCCACCCCCCCCCCCGGGGGGGGGGAATGAAGGACTCAAGCTTGATTTGTAGTGATCACTCTGATGGACTTGACTGAACTCTGTCTTGGCTTCACTCTGCCAGACTGACTGAGTTCCAGTTTCCTCCCTCAGGGTTTTATTGAATATCGTGTTACACATCATTAGCATATGCATGAGCAGATTCATTACGTACACAGAGCAGTTAGAAAAGCATTTGATTGGTTAATGGTTTCTCCTAACATCTGAAGTCCATCCCCTTCTTGTTGCTGCTTAATGCAAAGCTGCGTTTCTCATGGTAAGCTGGGAAGCAGCTAGCTGACAATTCTTATCTTCCTTGTTTTTGCTAACTCCAGGCAATTTTTTAGCAGCCCGGCAGATTTCCTGTGAAGCTGCGGAGGGCCCCTCCCGTTATCTCTGAGCATTCTCAGGGCGGGGGGTGGGCAAGCCGAAGGAGCATTCTCCTTCCACCCCCGAACTTGCAGGTTAGTCTGCCTGGCAACCCCTTAGCAACCGAATTGCATTCCTACAGGAACCCTGAATAATGCGCTCAGGAATCTCACACTCAGATTAACAGATATAGAAAGGCAAAAACTGTTTGCAGCAGCTACCAAGATCTGTTCCCCTCTTCACTTTCAATTACCAATTATTTTTGGTCAGTCCCCTAGTTACCTTTTCTTGAGGGAGGATTCCCAGCTCAGACGCGCTTTTACGCTGGCTCGCTGCAACGTCATGCCTTCGCATGAGTTGTCTGCTAGATTTTGTCAGCAGCCAGAGACCTCCTCTTGCTGTGGCCTTAACATTGGTGTCCCTGAATCTCTGAATCACATGTTCTTCTTTTGCCCCCGGTATGAAGATCTTCGCACCATTCTTATGAATTCAATGTTACCTCGCCTTTCAGGAGTCAATGCTGATGTCAGCTTACGCTCCCTACTTTCTTCTTCCGATGGGCAACCATCACACAAGTAGCTATTTATCTTTATGCTATTATTCAGAGATGCAGAGTCAAATCCGAACCCCATGCTAACTTACATTCAGTATCCCCCTGTAAGGCTAATTCTACATCACTGGTTTACCAAATCAACAAGACTTAGGGTCCATTTTAGAAGTTGTTTTTTTTTTTTAGGACCAAGGGTTCGAATACTGTTCTGTTGCTGTATTAATGTTGTACTATGTTTGTTTGTTTTATGCCTATTAAAGGTTCCTGAACTGAGTGCCATTCTAAAAAGTTTGAATACCTCTGTTCTAGAGAAGAGATGGGTGCCTGGCTTGTAAATGTGTTGGACTTTCAGGGCCCTACACAACTACGATTCAGAACAGCCTAGTAGGTACCAGGAAGAAATACAAATGTTTAACCTTCCAACATGTTCATTATGCAGCGCTTGCCCTGGAGGATTCGAAGAAGCGGCACGTTTAGTGATCAAGCTACTAATTCTGAACTTTCTTTTTTACATTTATTCTTCTTGCTTCTGTCCAACGTAGCTCTGCACAGCTGGCGTGCCATCTCGGTTTCTTGCTTTTACAAGTAATATCATATAATAAACCCCAACAGTGGTTTATATAATAAACCCCAACCCAGCAAGAGACATTGCGATGAAAATGAATTTTTGGCTAATGTATGGAGGCCACGACCAAGCCTTAAGTACTTTTTACTGCCATTAGGAAAGTGTGAAGATAAGACCACCTGTGTTGCTATTGTCCAAGCATCTTGTTGTCTTGTGTGTTCCCTGGGGCACCTGGTGGGCCACTGTGAGTTACAGGAAGCTGGACTAGTTGGGCCTTTGGCCTGATCCAGCAGGGTTCTTCTGATGTTCTTATGTTATGTTCTTAAGATCCTAGAACATGAGGACCTGGCTATACCTTTTGACCCAATACTGCCTGGCCCCATGCTATGCCTTTACCTTTGTTACTGGGTGTGCTTTTAAACGTGCACTCACATGTACACACATGATCACTATCCCATGGTATGGGGCCCTCTGTAGTGGCCAATGGAACAGCTTAGTGGTTTGGTGGGGAATGAAGGGTAAAATGTCGATTGTGGGGGTAAATGCATAATAATAGGGAAGGGGAATCAAAATAAAGCAATTAGGTTCAGAGAGAGAGAGAGAGAGAGAGAGAGAGAGAGAGAGAGAGAGAGAGA
>JAJKFI010013701.1:0-35278 GCA_029204185.1 Lerista edwardsae
AGAGAGAGAGAGAGAGAGAGAGAGAGAGAGAGAGAGAGAGAGAGAGAGATGCTCTGCCTGGCTTAAAGCATTTAAGTTCTGAAACAAATTGTGGGAGCAATCCGAACCTGGAGCTAGGCGGGCACAAGTGCTGGCCCAAGTGTGTTTCAAACACACCGTAAAGCGCATTGGGACCATTCTTGGGCATGCACCAGCCTCCCTGACTCCAAGAGCGGTCCAAATGCAGGTTAGGATTGTGCCCAGCTAATTTACGTGTCTTGTGTGCTCTCCTATGCTTGACTTTGTGTCCTTTGCTGAATACAGCAGACATGAAATATGTTTTTGCTATGTTATGAATCTCCGCCCAGAAAAGTGCCTTGCCATTTAGTACCTTTTGGGCAGTGGAGTAACTAGGGTGGGGCTGGGGGGGTGCAGGTACCATGCCTTGACGGGGTGTCAAGCCAGAGAATATTCACGGGCACTCAAGAGTGGTTGCATGCCGCTCTAAGCGGCCGATGACTTTTTGTGGCCTTTTTAAAATTGAAAAGTGGGGGCACTCCACTGGCCACACAGAGTGGCTTGCAAGTGCCCATGGGGGAAGGGCACTGTGGCACTGCGGCAGCAAGGAAGCAATTATTTTCAGGCCAGGCACCTCCAGGGGCTGATGTCGCAAATCACAGCCCTGGGTGCCAGCAGTCGCACACCTGGCCCATTTCCTGTACCAGGGCTGGGTCCACTGCTTTCCACCACCACCCGAGACTGCCACTCCTGACCCACCCGGCTGATCTGGAGCCTCAACTGACACCTCCCAGGACTCCGAAACCACTCTGAAGCCTCCCACGGCCTTTTGAACTGTGCTTCCGGATTTGTGCACTGCCGTGGGAGGACTCCAGAGGGTTGGCGGCGGCAGTGGCTCGGTGGCAGCTGCAGGGTGGTACATACCACCCCCAGGAACTCTGCAGGTTCACTGCACGCGTGCACATGACCCCCCCCCTTTGAATGGCAGGAATACCACTGTGTGCCAGAGGAGCCAACTATGCCATTTTGGGGGGGGGGGTACTGTGCAGGATGCCTGGGTACTGAGATGCTCTGTACTGTACAGGAGTGCCTGGGTATCCACTGATTCAGTATCCAGTTTCAGTTGTCCACGGATACCATCCGGATACCACGGATACTATTAAAAAGATAGGGGAACAAACAAGTCTCTTTTTTAACCTTATTTAAGCAGCAAAACCACTGATGTGCCCGTCTTTAAAAAGGCATCCCCAGTATCCACGGTTTCCGGTATCCACGGAAGGCTCCAGAATGGAACCCCAGTGGCTATTGGGACATGCCTGTATAGCCAGTCAAAAAGCCACCGGAAAGTGAAACAGGAGTTGTGTGCAGATGGTTGCAATTTCTGGGTGTTGTGTAACCTCCTTTCTGCTGGGTCTGGTGATACTTTGCAAACGGTGCCAACTCGGTGCAGATCAGTTTGCATCCACAGTGGTTCTGCGTGGGACAAATGTGGGGGTCACCCAGAGCGACGACCCACACAGACATGCCCACTATTTTGCTGCAGCTCCGCCGGACATTCAGGTCGACTACTACAGCGATGGTAATATAAAGGAATCAGGCCACGTTAGTGTGTGTGTGTGGGGGGGGGAGAGTGTGGGTGTGCCTGTGGCGGCGACGTCACTGGGGCTTCTCCAGAGCAAGTGGTTTGGAAGCCTGCAAGACCTCGACTGAGGTCTGTTATCTGAAGGAGCACCAGGTCCTTAAGTACATATTTATTTAGGTTGCCCGGCCTGAAATAGATACATTTGTGGTCGTCCAGGAGCCGCCGCCCTCCCTCTCCCACGCTACTCAGAACTGCAAAAATACGACGGGTTAAAAATACCCGGCTATCGGTTTCAAAGCAAGCGAGGTTTAAAAAAAAAAACCAACAGCCTCGCACGCGCGCAGCGATCAAACCTTCGATCCTCGGCAATTGGGTTTATACCTTTATACCTTGAGAGAGAGAGAGAAAATTAGTCGGCAGCGCACGGATTTTGCACGGCCCCGCCAGGCACGTCCCGAAGGAGGAGACGATCGCGGCTTCTGCAGGTCCCATAAGTGCCAGAGCCGCTTTGGGTTAACGGTGCACGCGCATCGCGCCGATCCACCGCGTTCCCCCGAGAGATTCTTCGCCTGACCCAGAGCGGACGCGTGCACACGTGCTGCGCTCTCCGCTGCCCCGAGATCGCTCCTCCAGCAGCAGCCTCGCCAATGCCCTCCCACCCGGCGGAGGAAGGGGCGGGGGGCGGCTTCGGGAAGGGGGCGAGGTGGGAGGTGTGGCCGCTCCAGGCCTGCGGTTGACTGCCCCAGCGTCACGTGACAGGCCCGGCCGGCCAATGGAGCGGCGGCCACGCGGCTTCTTATACTGGCCTCGCTCTGCTTGGGGCTCGTTCCGCGAGAGGCGGAGGAGGAGGTTGTAAAGCGCTCCTTTCCGCTCCTCCCTCCCCCCTCGTGCCTTCGCCCTGGAAAGAGACCCTTTTCATAAACTGTGCTGAAGGCCCCCATTCACCACGGAGGGGACTGGAAGGAGAAAAGGGGGCAGTTCCGCTAACTAACAATGGGGGGGGGGCAGATCGAACTTTCCCTGCCTCTAGACCAGAGCAGCAAACACGATCCATTAAGCAGCTCCCGCTACGTCTTCGAGCCCGCCTCGTAATGCCTCTTTACCTGGCAGTAAGCCCGGCTGAACTCAGTGTGATGTCCTTCTGAGTAGTCACGCTAAGATTGCGCAGCGAGGGAGCGATCCCAGGCACGCTCGCTCCAGGGGGGGGGGGGAGGTTCACCGCGTGGCTTTCCCTGTGGCTTGCTAACGGGGACAATCTGCAGCTGTAAGGCTTGCGACGCGGAAGGAAGTCCTAGCAGAGTCGCCGGGGCGAATTCCCAAGCAATAATGCACAAGGATCTAGCTACAAGCCTATGCAAGATTATTTGGGTGAAACTGAAACGAATTTTACCCGAGGAGAGTTTATGTAGGTCTCTACATAAACTCGGGCTACATCTTCACGCCATATTGCGTTCTCCTTCCCCCCCCGCCCCGGTTCCAAAAGCACTCTCCCTTAGGAGTAAATTCAACTGGACTGAGTAGAAACTTCTCCCGAGTAACCCCACTTAGATTCTGGTTGGAGCACTAGTTGCTTGCGAGTTCGTCCCACGGAAGTCAAGGGAGCTGACTAAAGCACTCTTCAAATCGCGCTTTGCACAAGCCCTGAAATCCTGTTGCGCTCTTACCGGACCCAGAGGGAACTTAAGCCCGAGTAGCCGCCACACTAAGGGGCTGTAGACCAGTGACCTACGCGGGAGGGTGGTTTGTTTCTAATCCGACGGGACTTCATGAATGAAACTGACAAGCGATCCTGCCCGGGAGACTGCGAGCGAGCTCGTCAATTTCACGGCGGGGAGAGAGGGAGAGAGAAGGGGCGTGGAGAGGCTCGAATCGAGCGTCTGGGATCTTTATCAGCTCGCAGAGCGAACAAGCAGCCTCTCTCCTTCCTTCCAGCTTCATTGATGACGGCCGTCTAGAAGAGGTGAGGATGTAAGACGCCTCTGGTGTGTGGACCTGGTGAGATTTCTCTCCCCCCCCCCCTTTTTTTTTTTACAAATGGAAACGGTCTCTCTCCGTTTTAATCCTCCCCTTCTGGGCTGATGTGGAAGTAAACAGACTGTCAGCGTGTTCGTTTCTAGGGGGAGGCTGGAGGGAGACTCAGCCAGCGGCGGCGGCGGCAAGGAGAGGAAGAACTACAAACTTTTTTTTTTTCCACGTTAACTCGTGGCGTTTTCCTCGGCGATGCACGAGAAAGAGAGGAGAAATCGACGTGCGTATGTCGGTGGCTCGCAGTTCCAGTAAGTGGAAAAGAGGTTTTGGGATTTTACGACGCTGCAGTAGTCGGTGAAGGCACGGCTCCGAGAGGGAAGCCAGACCGTCTCGCACCCTCGGATCGCCTCTGGAAACTGCCGAGAAATTCAGCCTTCATTCAGATATCCTGAACTCGAGAAGCTTCCCAGAACGGGGTTCCTGCGAAATCTTGCAAGTCTCCCACTCCACGAGGTTTCGCAGTGTGTGTGTGTGTGTGTAAAATAATTTTGATTCTGAAGGTGAGAAGGAAAAAAGGAAGATTTCAAACTTCTGAAAAACCTGGTTTATCACTTCGCGTGCTTTCTGGAAGAAAAGAACAGGGGGGGGAAAGAGGTCTATGTGTGTGCTTTTTTGTCTCCTTCATTTAAACTTCTCTGAAACCCCAACGATAAAATTACTGGAGCTAAAAATAAATTTGGTGGTTTAAAGCTCTCCTCTCTCCCTCCCACCCCAATCCCTCCCTTCTCCCCCTTTTCTCCGCCTCCCCCTCTGGGAGTGTGTTTGTGTTTGACAAAGACATTATTTGAACTTCCCACTGCCTCGTTAAAAAAAAAAAAAAAAGGAAACAGAATAGCAGTTTTGACATATGGATGTGATTTTTCAGCCCTGGGACAGATGTGCGCACACAAGACAAACAGCCACCAGGAATTGAAGTGCTGTCTACGTTGGGGTGGTCCAGATCCTTTCACATAGACCTTGCCTGCTCCCCGTTTTTGGTGGCAGTTCTGAAGCTGTTGGGACTTCCAGCCATGAGAAAGCGAGGCAAAGACTTGGGCTTGCTTGTCATCAGCCTTTCTAGTTAAAAAAGACCTTCCCCCACCACCACCACCTCCTCCGACAACTGTGTAAGCAGCAAGAAGTCAACCACACAACAGGCACCAACAACTGGTCCGGTGGAAGTTCCTTCCTGGCTTGCTGCAAGATTGTGGATGTTGCAAAGAGCTCCTCTTGGCTATGGGATCCTACCTGGTCTACCACAGCCTCGGACTGATCCTTTGCTGCTCCATCCTAAGCTCAGTCTACGCGCTGGTAAGTGGTCCTGGTTTAAGTGGGGTTCTCTCCCCAACTCCTGCATGCTCCTCGTGCAATTGTTTCCTGCAGAGGCAGCTCTTTCTTCACCCAGCCACAGCATTGCCGTGTTGCAATTTTGTGCTGACTTTCTCCAAATCCCTCTGCTATATACATATTTTTCTTGGTTGATATTTACAAGCGTGCCCCAGCTTCCGTGCTTTCCACTGTGAACTCCCAGAAACGCTCTTTTCATCCCAACCCTTCTCATTTGCATGTTTCTGAAAAGCAAAACAAAATCCTCACCCTTTCTAAATAGGCTACTATCGGGGGTTTAAGTTTTTCCATTGGAAACCACATTTGGTTTCTTGATTCTGGAAATTCTGAATCTTTTCCCCTTCTGGCTGCTGAAGACTCCAGTGTCACTCAAAAGTTTGTACAGACCTACAGTACTTGCAATGAAACTACCGGTACTTCCATCTGTGCGAACCATTGATCTAAATAGTTTGCATTTCCTATTCCTGGATCAGTCATCACAGCCACTTCATGCCTGGGGCAGGGAATTAAAATGACAATGCCCCCAGTCACAAGTTATCGCTGGGCCAGCACTGAATGTTGATTTCCATTTGTCCTAATGCCAATCAACTTTGGTTAAAACCCATATTCCATTACCTTTAGTGGAACACGATTCTGAGACTGGTTCTGGTGTTGCTTCCACGGATGCCCTGAATGGTTTTACTTTGAAAGGTTTATCCGACATCCAGGGCAGAGTGTGGGGTTGTGACATGGAAGCGAAGAGACTTCAGGTGTGTGTTGGAACCAGCAGCAGGTTTCTCCTTAACACACCTGGGATTTCTCCTTGCAACAACCCGGCAAGGCCGGAATCTATTTTCCCTGAATAGATGGAAGGGACTGACCCTAAGACTGCAGACACCCACAGTGACTCCCATTGCACTCGATGGAGCTTTCAATTGAATACGCTGGCATAGGGTTGGCAGCAGGGCACAGGTGTGTTGTAGGCAGAAGGTCATGGGCTCATGTGGAAGGTCCTTCTATCTCCAGGTATAAGGAGGGCAGACTGTTGGAGACCTTGGAGAGCTGCTGCTGGTCAGAGCATTTGGGTCTTGGCAGATCAAGGGCCTGACTCAGGCAAAAGGCAGCTTCAGACATTAGGAAATTACTAAGTGACATGCATGAACCCTTTGCATCTGCCCATCGTCCATACGGTCTTGCCAAGTAGGACTCATCAATGCCTGATATGGAGAGACCAGGGAGTGGCAACCCTGGTCTCATTCTCCCCTGATAGATGACCAGTGTGCCAAGGGGACCCTTGCACTCTGTGGCCACATATATAGCACTTGGCAAGTGGTGAACCTGGTGCTTCATCCCACTTACCAGCTTGCCAAAGCAACCAACAGAATTTAGCTGACCATCAAGTACAGTTACTAGTGAAAAGGTCCTCTCTCTCTCTCTCTCTCTGCCCACTTTCTCAAGCTGCTTTGGGAATCCCTGGAGTGTTAACTTAAGATTTCAAGCCTGGCTTCTAGGGCTGATGTGCAGCTTAGACTGAGCAGGCAACACCGAACATCAAACTTGTGCTCTCTTATTCAGGAATGCTCTTTGAGTGCAAAAGAGGGCAGCTACTTAGGTGCGTATGATTGTCGGGGTGGAGATGATGGTTATTGGATTGTGTCTCCCGACCCTATGCCTCAGAGTGGGTCATGCATACCCAGTTCTGTGTTGGAAGTCCTTCGCGTGTACTGAAGCGGATTATGGTTTGTGCACTTGTACGCACAGCATCTCTGAGAAGCAGATTTTCACGGGGCTGTATTGGTTCAAAAAGCCATTTGACCAGAGATGATGGGTCACATAGCATGTGTGTGCACCCAGAGAATTGATGTTTCTATATGGTGTTCAATGGTTGTGCTCTTAGAACTTCTAGCCTAAGAAATCTCACCTGGGCATTTCAGAATCATCTTCAGGAAATTACAGTGCAATCCTATTCTTGCTTACTCAGAAGGAAGTTTCAGTCCCTTTAATGGATCTCACTTCTAAGTGCACAGGAGTTTGCAGCCGTAGTAAATAGCAAGCTTGCCCAGAGAGCTGTCATTTCACGGCAAGCCGGCTGCAGTTCAAAACCTCCAAATCCATTCTTTTTGTTAAGGCCATCTGAATTCTTATGATGCTTTAAATGGTATTGACAGTCTACTTGTTATGGTATTTTATGCTTTGGAGGCTCAGTTGGGGACAGTGTTGGAAACAAGGGTCAAAATCCAATCCATAAAAAGAGAAAGCAGTACTTTCAAGACTCTTAAAAGCACTGGTCTTCCTCCAGCTTGAATCTAAGCATTCCTGAGACTCTTTCCTAGGACATATCTAAGACATCCTTTACCGTGCAGTGCTTGGAGAAAGGCCAGTTGCTAGAAGGTTAGACGCTCAAATTGAGCAATTTGAGAAAGCTTCACATCCTACACACCCTTTCCTGGGAGTAAATCCCACAGAACACAATTCTGTGTAGATATGCATAGGATTGTGCCCACAATGGTAAGATCATTCCTGGCACGGAATCTTCATCGCCAACGAGACATGGAAATGAAGCTGTGACACAGTCTCCCTTTAGTGTCTTAGCATTACCTCCAGTGTACTGTTAAGTGGCAGTAATGAGTGGTTTGGCTGGATAGTGTTCCCTTATCAGTCCCTTCCACATCTGACCATTGTTACAACTTGCTTGTAGGTCTGCTCTTTAGAGGAATTGCTTCCACCATTGTTACAACTACTATACAATCAGCATTTCTTGTATATGTGAATGTCTGTGGTTCAGCCAGTGAAGATCAACATTCATATGTAAATGCTGGCAACCCCCGGACACATTTTGCACATGGAGGTAGATGTGTGCATGCTGTTGTGATTGTTAGTGTGTTTTAACGTCTGTCCGAAAAGTGGAGAGAGGCATCTGTGCAAAAGGTAGAGAAACTTTGTATATGACCAGTTCCTGTTTATGAAAAGCTGCAATATTCTGAATTGTAGAAACTTACCTTGGATAGACTCTTAAGTTACCCAATTATCCTCTACTGGGAAACCTAGATAATTTACTAACTGAAATGTTACTACTTGTGGGAGTGTAAGACCTTCCAGAGATTTAGCTACCTTTATTGCAACACTTTAAAATCCCCACCAAAACAGAATAATTCAGCTGGTATTTTGCCTGATTGAAGTTGGCAGATTGAAAGGCAAGGGATACGTTTGAGAAACGGCACCTCTCCTAGAATGTAAACCTGATCGCATCCTTGAAATTGCGACTGATGTTTCACATGAATCGGGCCCTTCGTATTCACAATTTGGGGCTATGTACAGACACATCAGAGATTTTGCAGATCATGAGAAACCAGTTAGGAAAAAATAGTGACGGGGATGGGGAAAGAGGAGATGAGGCTGGATGAGCCACAGCAAGCCTTGAGGAAAGGCTGAAGTGGCTCAATAAGTGAGGACAGCTAGGATGTGTCGGGCACTGGGCAGAACAGCAAGGAAGAGACTTTCTGACTCTTAGCAGCTGCGTTGTGTAATTCAGGAAGCACCCCCCTCCAAAAAAAAACATCCTGTGTTCTTGCAAAAGGGTCTTATGATGCAAAAGGTTCAGGGGTGCCACTCTCAGATTGTCTGTTTTGCCAGGACTTGCCTAGGTTGTGCTTTATCATGGGCTGTCCCGGCAGCAGAACCAAGTTACAGAGCCAACCAATGGGATCGCGCCCTGCGGCCAAAACCCCCATCAGTGCCGTAATACAAACCTCTTGTGCCTCACACTTAATGTCTGCCTTGGTCGTTTGTGTGCCATCCACGGCACTCCAGCTGTTGGCGTTCTGGGTGCCTGGCATTTGCAGTGAGCACTGCAGGGACCACCCTTGTCCGAGTTCAGGTTTCCTTTTTGTGGTTCCGTTCTGGGGGTTGCCGTTCCCACTTTGCAGTGCGGCACCAGGACCCAATCAAACGCAGTAGCACAAGGACCCACTTTTAAAAACGACACACTCTCGGAATCCACCTCGTTCGACAAGACTTTTTAAAAAGGTGATCGGGGAAGAAATATTTTTATTTATTTGCGAGTAATATTTATTTACTTATTTGCAAAAAACACACACAAACAAACTTGATCCATTTCTCGTAATGAGAAAGCCCTAATGATGAGCCTCAAGGCTTGAAGGGCTTGAATAACTCAGCCTCATTGATGGACTTAGAAAAAAAGTCCAGAAAAAAGATGCTCAAACATTTATCTCTGTATATTTACACAAGTCTGCAAACTGCAGGAGCTCAGTTCCTTGCAGGTATCTGATTTATTTTTTTTTCATAGCCTTGGGGCTTGAGGCAATTCGTTCTCTGCTTTTTCCATTACCTGCATTTTCATCAGAGGTTCTGCCGGGGACCCACCAGGACCCACAAAGTGGGTTCCAACCTACAGTCTGAGGAACGCCGCACTAGAGTACTCTGGAAAGAGGAGGCTGTTCTGGTGAGAGCCGCCGACGGTTCGGGAGGCAACATGCTGCTGGGTACCAGCCGGAGGGAGGGAGGGAGGACTGTCCCTGCTGGCTGGTTTCTGGGACGCCTCTGGGTGGCTGCAGAGGGAGGCAGGATGCTGGCAAGCTGTGCCTGGCTGTGGCACGTTGAGGGCTCTGAGGATGCCGAGAGCTGCTCATCCACTGCAGGGGCTTCCTCACTGGGAGTCCTGAGGTTACCTGGGAGTAGGGCCCACTTGAGTTCCAGGGGCTGAGCAAGGCAAGACCAATGACACTGTGGCTCCTATGATTTGTTTCAATCTGGCAGATTCAGGCTGCCATCCCACTGATGTTTTTTTTCGGGGGGGGGGAGGGAATAAGCTCTTCCTCTTGAGCAGTCGCTCATAGGATTGCGATGTCGATGCGCAGACACTCCAAAGTGCTTACAGGACTCCCCTCAAGCTGGGGAAGTCTATTTTGTGTCACGGAGATGGCTGAAACTGAAAGCATTTGAGGCCAAAGTGCCTGGAGCAATCCTGCCTCACACGGACTGTGGTGGGCAGGCCTGATTCTGGCTTGAGTCCAGATCACGAGCCCAGCGGTTGAGGACTAGTTAGTTGCGCGCGCGCACACGCACACACACACACACACACACACACAGATGTACACAGACATTTTTGACTCCCAAATGAGCAAACTGGCTAAACGGCAGCACGCCTGTGAGAATTTTATTCTAATCACATCCACCGAATTATTCCAATGATTTTTTTTAAACCTTTCAGGGTTGCCACAGAAGCTCCTAATTTTAAGGGATCATCTCTCTTTCTTTGTTCCGTTTTGCGCGTTTTTCAACGTGTTCTACATCTCTTTTTGTTCTGAGTGGTACCACTACTCCTGTGCTAGCTTGACCATGTTTCTCCTGTGAGGTTACTGTAGCTTCCTCCTTTTAAGAGGAACTCTCATTTTAAAAACCGATCAACGGCCAGCATCGGTGTTCCTTGTACCCACAGAGGGACCCACCCCTGTTCCTGGGAACATACATTCCTCAGCATCTCTGCCAATGTGCTGCGTCTGAGTCCTGGTCCGAAGGACATTCACTGTCCCTAAGGCTGCAGTCCTTACCTGGGAGTCGAATGAGTCAAGTCAAAGCAAGTTACTTCCATAGGACTGATCTGAAAGCAATTGAAAAGAATCCGACTTGAGTTCATCACTGTTACTGGGTTGTATCGATTCTACTGGGATGTAAATGCAGATGAACTTTCTTCGGATTGGGGCTCTGGAATGAATTTTCTATGATCATCAGACTTACTGAGGGTGCAATCCTACAGTCACGTCCCTGGAGGGGGGGGCACTAAGTTTTGCAAGGCGCCATGCCGTGTACATTGCTCCTCTTCCACACCATTGTAGCCAGTCCTTGCGGGGAAACACCTCTACGTTGCTTACTGGCTACAATGGTGCGGGAGAAGAATGGTTTACATGCAAAGGCAAAGTGCCTTGCAGAACCTAGTGCACTGCCCCCTCTACTACTGCAGAGGTGGCACTAATGCAATCCTAACCAACTTTCCAGCACTTTCTACTCCACTGCAGGATGGAGCACATGCCCCATTGGCACAGCTATGTCAGTGCTGGACAGTTGGTTGGGATTGCACCCTGAATAGGATTTTTCAAGTGCTGGGATCCAAGGTCATCCCAGCCCTATAGAACAGTGGTTTGCATACTGTGGGTCTGGACCCACCAGTGGGTCGCGAACCAATTTCAGGTGGGTTGCGAAGCCCCTGGAGTAGTCATATTGAAAAGATGGGAAGATGGGATGCTGGAAAGGGGAAGGGCTGTGTGTTGTTTTGCTTGTGTCAAGGTTGTAAATGGGCTTTTTCCTTTCCAATTCACTTTGCTGTTGAAAAACGGCTGAGAAATAACCCAACTTCTTGCTGCATTCTCAGGAAAGCAGCAGGCTCTGGCGTCACAATGAGGGCACTTCCAGCTGTGACATCACTTCTGGTGGGTCCCGGACAGATTGCCATCCTAAAAAGTGGGTCCTGGTGCTAAAAGGTTTGAGAACCACTCCTATGGAATATTGAGGGCACCCCTTTCAACCAAGCACTCTGTGGCAGGAGGGCAGGCTGGCAGTCAATAGAAACATCTGAAAAGTATGTGTGGAATAGATTGTGTATATTGAAATCATCCGTTTTCACCTCTCATAAGAATGTAAGAACATAAGAAGAGCCCTGCTGGATCAGGCCAAAGGCCCATCTAGTCCAGCTTCCTGTATCTCACAGAGGCCCACCAGGTGCCCCAGGGAGGCATGAGACAACAAGATGCTTGCATCCTGCTGCCACTCCCTTGCACCCGATACCAGTAGCCCACCACCTTTGTAAGGAGGTTGCACAATCCATCATTGCCTACAGCCCACGATGGACCTTTCCTCCAGAAACCTCTCCTCTGCAAAGTGGTGGGGGGGGAGCTTCAATTCTGCTGCTACTTCTCCCCCCTTTTTCAACCAGGCAGGGGTCCAGGCCTGGCTTTCAATGAGGGACCCCTCCCCACTCTGCCACCACAAGCCATCCACTCTCAACCTTGATTTGCAGCAGTAATGGCTACCGGCACTTAGCTCTGGCATCTCCGTGACACGCCACCTGTTTGGGCCTAATTTGTGACCTTTAGATGTACTTGTGTACGCCTGCTTGCAAAATCAGCAGGAAGGAAATGGAAATATATTGTTGACAGGCAGGGTGTTTCGAAGGGTGTTGTAATTTTTTTTTTAAACCCTACATTTCGAGAAATGGGCACTAGTGCCCCTGAACACCGGCTGAGGTCCATGACTGCTGTTTCCCTTCACCTTCTGGTGCTGATTCTCCTGTTCGCTGTGGCTGCCTCCTCTGAGTAGCAGCCACCACTGCTTCCCCCCTCCATTCGGGGAAGTGGATCTGAGAGCAGGCAAAACCTGGAGCCAGCCCAGGAGCACGGCCAGAAGCCCCTCCTCCAACTTGGTCCACTATTCATGGCGCAATCCTAACCTGGAGTTAAGTCAGCACAGTTAGGCCAGCAAAGTTTGGCCGGCACAAGGGGCACCGTGAAGTATGTTTGGACCACTTTTGGAGTCAGAGAGGCCAGCACACAGACGTGCGCCACCCTCCCTGACTCCGAGAATGGTCCAAATGTGTTTTATGGTGGCCCTTGTGCTCGTTGCTGGCCTAAATGTGCCGGCCTAACTCCAGGTTAGGATTGCGTCCTCAAGTGGATTTCTTCCTCTCCACTTCAGTGGATTTCGTGGTACTGAAGCCGAAGACAGATGAAAGGGCTTGAAGAGAACCGAAAGTGACACGACAAAGGCATTCTTTTTCCCGCAGTGCCTGTACAGGCTTGTTTCTTTGACTCGCCATCATCATCGCCAATTAGTGATCAAGTCGGTTTATGAAGCACGATCAAAGCTGCAAATCACAGAGATGATCGTGCAATGGGAAAAGCCTGAGAGTCAAGCCGAGTTCAACATTACGGAACACAAAACCCTCACCTTCTCCAGCCAGAGGACATCCTAGGCAGGGTTTTGGTGGACGTTGCGATGCCTGTGACTTTTGGCCAGCCAGGGGTTGTCTGGCTGGGCTATTTCTCATCCCTATTGGATGTGGGAAACCTCCACTTGTTTTCCTTGATGTCAGAGAGGAACAACCTAGAGCAGGGTTGAAATGGGACTGAGTGGCGCCACAGTGGTTCCATGTTGATGCAAGAGATTTCTTAGGAAATATCCAGGAGGCAACATCTTGCCCCAAACTAACACATTTGGCATATATAGCGCAGCTAGGTGTGTGGGGTAAAAGGTCAAGGTTTCCCCACGACCGAACGGTCTAGTCGTGACCGACTGTAGGGGGCGGTGCTCATCTCCGTTTCAAAGCCTGTAGAACCGGCGTTTTGTCCGAGGACAAGCTTCCATGGTCATGTGGCCGGCATGACTCTACGCCATAGCGCACGGAACGCCGTTCCCTTCCCACCGAAGTGGTCCCTATTTATCTACTTGCATTTAGGTGCTTTCGAACTGCTAGGTTGGCAGATGCTGGGACAAGCAATGGGAGCTCACTCCATCACACAGTCTTGAACTCCCAACCTTCCGGTCAGAAAGCCCAGCAGCAGCGGTTTAACCCGTTGCGCCACCACGTCCCTCTGGGTGTGTGGGGAGAATGCATAAAAGAGATAGGGATTCAGCCTTCCTCCCCAAGTCCCACATACTTGCAGCAAAAAGTTAGACTTGGGAGTGCAATTCAAACCCGGAGTTATGCCAGCAAAGTTTGGCCAGCACAAGGACCTCCGTAAAGTGTGTTTGGACCACTGTCGGAGCCA
The DNA here is from genome assembly GCA_029204185.1 of Lerista edwardsae. Lineage (NCBI taxonomy): Eukaryota > Metazoa > Chordata > Lepidosauria > Squamata > Scincidae > Lerista > Lerista edwardsae. The sequence continues at coordinate 13,693 of JAJKFI010013701.1, forward strand.
GGGAGGATGGTGCACATCTGTGTGCTAGCCTCTCTGACTGCGAGAGTGGTCCAAACATACTTTACGGTGGCCCTTGTGCCAGCCAAATTTTGTTAGCCAACTGTGCCGCCCTAACTCCAGTTAGGATTGCACCCATACAGACAACACAGGTCTGATAGTCCCAACCAGCTTTGGGAGTACGCGCATGGAATAGACCCAGGCACACATGTTCTGTGCACATCAGATGCACTAACCTGTTAGATTAATTCTCCTAAGCCTGCCAGAACCCCAGGCTGGGTTAGCAATGCAATGTTAACTCCTTCCAATTTTAAAAACAAATTATTAGATTTGGTCCTGATCTTACCCTTGCACTGATTTTTTAATTAGTATACTGTACATGATTAGGAATCCAATCCTATTCTTCCCCCTTCATGCCGATGCATCAGTGCCTTCCCGGAACCCACCCACCCAGTCTGCACCATGTTGTCAGCCCATTCTTCCCTCCCCCACCCATTCCATCCTCCAGCCACCCTTTCCTACCTCCCAAGCCATCTTACCTGGACCAGCAGGTGACTCATGATTCACTGGTGTTGCCGGGAAGTTCTCCAGCATCCATGGAAGCGCACTGAGCTGTTGGAATGCCTTTTCTGACTAGTGTTGTCTGCTATAAGGTAAAGGTTTCCCCATGACCAAATGGTCTAGTCCTGACCAACTGTAGGGGGCAGTGCTCATCTCCGTTGTAGAGCCAGTGTTTTGTCCGAGGACAAGCTTCCATGGTCACGTGGCCACCATGACTATATGCCGAGGCGCACGGAACACCGTTACCTTCCCACCAAAGCGGTCCCCATTTATCTACTCGCATGTTTAGGTGCTTTCGAACTGCTAGGTTGGCAGGAGCTGAGACAAGCGACGGGAGATCACTTCATCACGTGGTCTCGAAGTCCCAACCTTCCAATCAGAAAGCCCAGCAGCAGCGGTTTAACCTGCAGCGCCACCACGTCCCAAGTATGCTATAAGGTACACCAGCAAATATTAAAACAGAAGAAAATATGATCCCAGTGACCCTATTATGAGTTCTCCCCGTCAAAATATAAAGGTTACTTAAATAGTAAAAAAAGTAGCAGAATATGCCAAAAACACGTGATTTGCAATGTCGACATTTTCAACAAATATTTTCTCAACAAAAGTGTATATTTTCCAACCCAAGAATCTTACAAAGGAGCCCTGGTCACCATTAGATTTCTATTTTCTGACTGGTTGTGCAAGAATGTCTTGTGCAAAAAAACAAAAAACAAAAACCTGTTTCTGCCATCATTTGTCTGATTTTGTTATAGAGGGAATTTTTTCTCCGAATTCATCTGGATGATAGCCTGCTATTAAAAGCATATTCCCCACTTGTAATTTGATTTCTTTTTTACTGGCTCTTTTTTAATATATTTGTACCAGTGCTTCAGGACTTAATGGAACCACAGTGTAGCATGCTTTTATTCGAGGGCAATTCACCACCACTATTTTCTCACCAGACAAAGAAGAAGTGGGTTTCCATATAGTGCTTGTGAGTTTTCATAATGACAGGCTGCATTTTATTTTCCTTACGTTAATGGCATGTTCTCCTCCCATGGAAATTGCTCGGCATGAACTGAATCTACATGCTGATGCAATTATTCTTTGTTGCCCCCCCCCCGTTTCTCTACTCCTGATTTCTAATTATAGCAGAAGTGATGTGTTTCGACTGTGTAATGGTTCATAATAGGCCTTGAGTTTACCTGCAGTTCAGCTTCAATAGGTAGAAGTCTCCTGTAGGCACAAATGAAGGGAAATCAACTGATTAGACAATGTTCCAATTTCAGTGACGAATTACAAAGTGATTTGCACATGCATGCATTTGTTGGAGTTTAGTCCCTTTTCACCCCACTCTTAAAGATGTCAAAGCTGTGTGCAAACAGTATAAGCATAATATAAGCAAAGGGGGAAATCTCTCATGCAAATTAAAATAGATTAAAAATTAAATTAAAAATAGATAGCAGTATAGTACAGGAGGAGCCTCTGTATAAGAACATAAGCCGTGCTGGATCAGGCCAAGGGCCCATCTAGTTCAGCTTCCTGTATGGACACAGTGACCTACCAGATGCCTCAGGGAGCACACGAGACAACAAGATGCCTGCATCCTGACATTCTGAGGTAAATACACTGATGGCTAGTCAAGACTCTCCACAGCATTTCTCTTTGACAGCCACCAGAACCAGATGCTCCTCTTCAGGCATGTACTCCTAGGAACAGCCCCACTGGATCAGGCCAAGGGCCCATCTAGTCCAGCTTCCTGTATCTCACAGTGGCCCACCAGAGGCCTCAGGGAGCACCTGAGACAACAAAATGCCTGCATTCTGTTTCCACTGCCTTGTATCTGGCATTCTGAAGTAGCCTTCTTCTAATGTAATGAGGTTGCACAACACATCATGGCCTATAGCCCACGATGGACTTTTCTTCCTGCTAAATGTAAGAGAATTACCACTTGCAAGAGTGCCTCTTGCCCAGTTAGCAGAGGTAGCATCGCTGCATCCCTGTGTGGGGGTTGAGTTAGGATTAGGCTCTAAACCAATTGGTAAAGGAAGGCTCTAACAATGGCACTTGGCCATAAGAGGTGACTAGAAAACCCCACAGTTTCAGATGCTGGAGACAAACTATAGAGCAATCCTACATTTCCTGCCTGGCTTTTGAGCTTGCCGAGTTATCTGTCTGGCTGCCGTTCAAAACTGACTGAGCACTCGGGCTGATCTAACAAGCTGATGCTTATGATCTCATGATATGCGGGAGATAAATGTTTGGCTTTGTTTTCAGGGAAGCAGGCTCGGCGGAGAGGTGTGTGAAACGTCCTCTGGTTTTTTACAGACCTTTTCCCCTTCCCCGAAAAAGTAACACTGGAAAGTGTTTGGGACGCTCCACAGAGAATAAATAAGTTCAAGGAACGTTAATTTTCCAGAAAGTTAATTCTCCTCCTGGAATCAGGGAAAGATAATTCCCTGTTCAAAGTACTGCTCAGCTGGCAATTGACATTGCTTCCTATGAAAGTGCTAAATAGCTTCTGTTGCACAGGTGCTAACAGCGTAGTTGGGGGGGGGAGGGCAAAACGGTAAATATTGTAGATGCCACAATGGGCCGTAGCAGCAGTGTTGGGAATGACTCATTAATTCTCTGAAACTTAATTTTACTGGATGTCCCCTGGTTCTGGTGTCGTGAGAGAGGGAAAAGAACATCCCTCTATCCACTCTATCCATCATAGGCATACATTTGTACATCTCAAGTCCTTTTCCCCATCTCTGCCTATCAATGGCCCCTCCCACTCGCCTCACGGCCTGCAATTGTCCTCACTGCCCAGAATGGCACTGATGGTAAGTGGGAGGGGCTGCTTACATAGTGCATTGCTGCAGCTGCAGTACTTACCATTTTGCCCTCCCCCGCACCTATACTACTGCACAGTGCTGGCTGCACGGTGCTGGCTGTTCAACCCTCTAAACTGAGGGCTGGGAGAGTTAAAACAGATAAAAGGAAGTACTTTTTTACCCAGCGGGTAGTTAATCTGTGGAACTCTTTGCCACAGGAGGTGGTGATGGCATCTGGTCTAGATGCCTTTAAGAGGGGATTGGATGGATTTCTGGAAGAAAAGTCCATCGTGGGCTATAGGCAATGATGGGTTGTAACCTCCTTACATTAGTAGTAGGCTACTTCAGAGTACCGGGTGCAAGGGGGTGCAAGGGAGTGGCAACAGGATGCAAGCATCTTGTTGTCTCATGCCTCCCTGGGGCACCTGGTGGGGCTGCTGTGAGATACAGGAAGCTGGACTAGGTGGGCCTTTGGCCTGATCCAGCAGGGCTCTTCTTACGTTCTTCAAAGACCAGAATATCTGTGATGTTCACTCCATCATACTTTCCCCTCCTCCTGTGCCTTTTATGAATCTGCAACACCTGTTTGGAAGTACCTGAAAATGTGTGACTTTTCTCTCCCAGATTAAAAAAAAAAGAATCCCAAGTATCACTCCCCACCCAGCCTATCACATCGTTGAGTTAGGGCGCAAACCTAACCTGGAGTTAGACCAGCACAGTTAGGCCGGCGAAGTTTGGCCAGCACACCATAAAGTATGTTTTGCACCACTCTCAGAGAGGCCAGCACACAGATGCGCGCCATCCTCCTTGCCTCCGAAAGTGGTCCAAATGTGCTTTGCAGTGGCCCTTGTGCCAGCCAAACTGTGCTGACCTAACTGTGCCAGCCAAACTCCAGGTTAGGATTACGCTCTTAGTCTCCTACTTGAGAAGTTCACTCTGCAGGCTAAAAGCAATTTCAAACTGTGCTTACATCTCATGTAGACATAGCATGGTATGATGATTTGTGTTTACTTTGAAGTAAGCGAATTCATTGCCTTCATGCAGAAGGTAATTGATATCTCCATCCCAGCAGAATATCAATGCTGGTGAAATCCTCTTCCAAAAAGAGGATTATTTTTAGAAGCAATTACTGCTTTGTCTTCTCAAGGCTGTTAGCTTTTTCTTAAGCCTGCTTTGAGTATTTAACCAAAGGTATGAATAATTCTGATAGCCGGTACTGATTAAGGATGGCTTGCACAGAGTGGGGGGGGAACCCTTCCTGCTTTTGTTAGTGAATTTGAGTTCTCTTTTTTAAAAACTTCCATTCTGTTCACACCACGTTAAGTTTATTATTTGCATGGGGCGGCATTAAGGATTTAAATACCATCAACACTATTTGTGGTGCACACAATGGAGAAGGAAGGGCTAGCTGCTGGCAGACAACTGCAATATCTTGCCAATTGCATGAAGCCCAGGCAATTGCCAGAGAATTGCTGTGGGCAAGGCAGGGTGTCATTAGAGGAGGGGAGGGGAGATCTGCTTCCCCCTTACACCTGCCCCATGCACACCAATCCCATCCTCCCAACTTGAGCCAAGGGGGTGCAGTTGCACCGGGCAAACAAGATTTAAGGGGGCAACAAGTCGTCAAAATTGTGAAAACGTTGGCGAAACTACAAATAATACCATCGTTATATAATTGGAAAGGTAACTTAATGCAGTGGGAGGAAAGCTATGGCGAACCTGGACAACTTAATAAAAGCCGAGACATCACCCTGCCAACAAAGGTTCGCCTAGTCAAAGCGATGGTTTTCCCAGTAGCAACGTATGGCTGTGAGAGCTGGACCATAAGAAAGGCAGAGCGCCAAATAATAGATGCTTTTGAGTTATGGTGTTGGAGAAGACTCTTGAGAGTCCCCTGGACTGCAAGGAGATCCAATCGGGCAATCCTCCAGGAAGTCAAGCCTGATTGGTCCCTGGAAGGACAAATCCTGAAGCTGAAGCTCAAGTACTTTGGCCACCTCATGAGAAGAGAGGACTCTTTAGAAAAGACCCTCTTGCTGGGAAAGATGGAAGGCAAAAGGAGAAGGGGGCGGCAGAGGATGAGATGGTTAGATAGTGTCACCGAAGCAATGAACATGAAATTGGGTGAATTCCAGAAGCTAGTGGAGGACAGGGAGGCCTGGCGTGCTGTGGTCCATGGGGTCGCGATATGTCGGACACGACTTAGCGACTGAACAACAACAACAACAACAAACTTAATGCAGAGTGCAATGAAACAAACCAGAGTGTAATATCTTTACTCTGTCAAAAGCTATGGCCCCAAAAACAGAAAATGAAAATTCTCCAGGTGAAAAGGTCACGCAGGAAATTATGGGTCTAGCCTCTCTGCCTGCAACTCTGGGGAGCTGCCTGCAGTCCGAGTGGGCAGTTCTAGGCCCGAAGGACCAATATCCCAACTTTGCAGAAGCGTCATATGGGCCTCAGGATGATTTATTCCCTTCCGCCCTTACATGTAGTTGGAGATTCTTAATGCCCCGGTGGATGCAGTGTCCATTCCTTCTTGGAAACGGCTACTTTAAAAAATGATGAAGAATGAAAATGATTCTTCTGTTGGCCAAGAGAGCCTAGAAAAGCACCACTGTCCTTTAAAGTATTTTGACCACCTGTCTCCGTAGCTGCTGTGTGTGAACCAGCAGCCTGTGCACATGGACAACGAGGTTGACTAGAGATGGGGCACGTCACCTCCCCATTTAGAGATTTGACTTGTAGAGGGGCAGATGAGATGGTGGACCCTAGAGAATTTCAGTCTTGCTAGGAGCTGTCCAGGACTAGCTTTTCCATCTAAGGGTGGTGATCATGGCAAGGAGAGAGTGCCCACAAATCTCAATTACCCGCTTGGGCTCATTATCTTGCTAACTCTGTACAGTACACTTTGGAAAACAAGGCTCTTTGTTTTTTTCCAAGCACCTTATTCCAAAGCCCTGTATTTTATACATACATACATAAATATGAATGCTTTTTTGTCATTGTGTTTTGGGATTAACAGAGATGCTTGGACTGTAAATAGAAACCCTTGAAACTGATGCTGACAAACATAGATGTTGGTGACGTCTCAGGGCAGAAGCTCAGGGGTTTTGGCTTGCAGGACTGGCTGGCAAAGTAGCAAGGAGAGTTGGGAACTATTGGGGAGATCAACCCTTATCCTGCCAAACGTTTGTCTGAGAATCCAGGCTGGGGGGTGGGAAACAGCTTAGGGGGAAGTATGGTATGCAATGTATTGTTTCCACTGGACGCCAAAATAGGATGGGACAGTAGTGAATCATAGAGTTGGAAGGGACCTACAAGGTCATCTAGTCCAACCCCCCACCTGTAGCAGGAAATCCTCCTAGAGCATCTCCAGCAGGTGCCTGTCAAGCCTCTGCTTAAAGGTCTCCAGTGAGGGAGAATCCACCACCTCCCTCCAGTGGCAATCTGTTCCACTGTTGAACTGCCCTTATCGTCAAGAAATTCTTCCTGATGTCCAGCCGGCATCTCCTCTTGCAGTTTGTACCCAGTGGACCTAGTTCTACTGTCAAAGGCAGAGGAGAACAAATTGGTGCGACACCTTCAAAGCAGGGAAGAAATATACTTGTATGTAGCCCATTTCCCAGGGTTCCTGTATAATGCTCATTGCGTGTGTGGACTTCTTCTCATTAGTACACTCTTTTTGGTGTATAAATGCAACAGAATCAGGTCGGTTCTTTTTGCTGGATTGTCTTTTCACCCTGCAAGGGGTGTGTGTTGCATGCTTTAAACCAACCATTTGTTGTAGTTGTTTGGCTCTTGGGAAGCCTTTTGTTTGTCTTGTTGATTGTTCTGCTGATTTTTTTTTCCTATTCTTTGCTGGCACTGGTTTCATTTTAGTTGACCAGATTCTTGTTTTAAGGTTTAATTGTTGTTGGTTATCTGGGCTCCATTCTCTGGAAGAGTAAAAAATTCCCAGGAGGGGACGAAATCCTAGAAGGGGCTTAACTTACCCTTTTTCCTAAATCCTATTTAAGAACATAAGAAGAGCCCTGCTGGATCAGGCCAAAGGCCCATCTAGTCCAGCTTCCTGTATCTCACAGCGGCCCACCAGGTGCCCCAGGGAGGCATGAGACAACAAGATGCTTGCATCCTGTTGCCACTCTCTTGCACCTGGTACTCTGAAGTAGCCCACTGCTAATGTAAGGAGGTTGCACAATCCATCATTGCCTATAGCCAGTGGTGTCATTCTATAACGAACTAACGGAACGGTGGGCGGGACTTACCGCCTGATTGGCTGCACGGGTCTGACGCGTCGCCACCGTTCCGAGCCCCGCGCGGGCACCCCTGGCTTTGGAAGGGGTGCCCGCTTGCCTGGGTGGCGCGCTGGGTGCTGCGGAGAGCCACAGAGGGGCGCGCCACCCGGAAGAAGCCCTCCGCGGCGGAACAGCAGGCGGCGACGCGTCGCGGGGCCCCTGTCAATCAAGGGGTAAGTCCCGCCTGCGTTCCGGTAGTTACTTATAGAATGACACCACTGCCTATAGCCCACGATGGACTTTTCTTCCAGAACTCTGTCCAATCCCCATCTTAAAGGCATCACCACCTCCCATGGCAAAGATTTCCACATATTAACTACCCGCTGGGTAAAAAAGTACTTCCTTTTATCTGTTTTAACTCTCCCAACCCTCAGTTTTAGCGGATGCCCCCTGGTTCTGGTGTTTTGAGAGAGGGAAAACATCCCTCTATCAGCTTTACCCTTCCGTGCATAATTTTGTATGTCTCAATCATATCCCCACTCAGGCGCCTTTTTTCTAGGCTGAAGAGCCCCAAATGCTGCAGTCTTTCTTCATAAGGGAGGTGCCCCAGCCCCGTAATCATTTTCGTCGCTCTCTTCTGCACCTTTTCCAGCTCCACTATGTCCTTTTTGAGGTGCGGCGACCAGAACTGTACACAATATTCCAGGTGTGGCCTTACCATCAATTTGTACAATGGCATGATAATATTGGCTGTTTTATTCTCTAAGTGATGCAGTGTAGTAGCTAAGGGGGTGCAGGAGGTGTAATTGCACTGGCCAACAACCTTTAGGGGGGCAACTAGCTGAGCTTGACACTAGTGGCCAAAATTGAGAAAACCTTGGTATGTATGAATAATACCATCATGTTGTATATCGTTGGAAAGGAAACTCAGTGCAGAATGCAGTGAAACAAACTGCATTGGAATATCTGCATTCTATCAACAGTTCTGGCCCATTGACCAAAAAAACATTTTATTTCTTAATTAAATTGGATGGGGGGGGGTGCTACAAAATCATCTTTGACCCTGGGTATTAGATGCCTTAGCAATGCCACTGAAATTGGTGTGTGGTGTTTCTCCAGGGGAACTGAGACAAGCAGCTCTTCCTCATCTGCAGTGATACAGTCTAGGAAAAAGAGACTATCGCACTAGCGTGATTAGCAAAGCCAGAGATTGGCGGCACGTTAGGCAGAGAGTCAATGTAGGCTGACTGCAATTGTGCATCGCCTAGACTGCCGGTGAGGATAATGATCCAATCTTATCACAGCTCTTCATCTCAGCCCAGGTATCTTTCCCCTGGCCTGTTGCTAGGGCCAAATGCTTCTTTCACTTCTTCAGTCACGCAGGCTGTGCATGGGCACGATCTGCCATCAGCCTACTTCCTCCTGACTCTTGATGTTCATCAGAAGTAAGGGTCATGGCATTTCCCCATTCTGTTCTATTTATTCTTTCACAGTTTAAAGATTCCCCTCCTGGCTTTGCTCTTTCACTTCTCCACCCAACCTGCAAAAAGAGAAACAAGTTGATCATAATTAGCACAGGCTCGGCTTAAAAATTGGAGAAACTCTGAAGTTGCCATCAGGGACAAAGGAGAGGAAGCGACCCAAATTCATCTTCTTCCGCTGGCCATTTTTTTTTTCTCCCTGCAGAAACAGATGACTATAGGCCAGCAGTTCTCAAATGCTTTAGCACCAGGACCCACTTTTTAGAATGACAATCTGTCGGGACCCACTGGGAGTGACATCATTAACCTGAAAGTGAATTATGCTATGTAAATTAAAAGTTTACAATAAGTATAAATTTTAAAATTTATTTAAAATAAAGATCTCTCCCAACCCTCCCAAGTAGTTGCTGATCTGTTCTTTAAAAGTCCCTAAAATCCCAAAGGCTACAGTTCTAGCCACACTTACCTGGGAGTAAACCCCATTGACTATCATTGTTAAAAGCATATACATAGTAGCCTTTTTAAAAATACACAGATCGGTAACATTTCCCCACATGCAGTCACTTGCAGTCATCAAGGATAATATATGAAAAATAAAATACGCAGTGACATGAATGGGGACCCACCTGAAATTGGCTCGCGACCCACCTAGTGGATCGTGACCCACAGTTTGAGAAACACTGCTATGGGCAGATTTTCTTCTTCTAATCTAGACTGCAGATTTGGGATGGTCTTGGTGGGCCTTCTATGAACCTCTTCAGTAAAAGTCCTGTATCCGATGGAGGGTTTTGTTGCAAGCTACTCAAGACTTGCTGCTTACCTCAAGACACTGCACAAATCTTTCCCTGCCCCCCCTTTTCCCCTGTGCTGCCAAACACAAGCATTCCTCTGGGTTTAAAAATAACGATAGCATTTTATGTTAGTTATCTAGTTGAAGGAATTGCCCCCTTTCCTGTGTTTACTTTGCCTTCCTCTTTTGAAGAAGAACTGGACCATGACTAGAGAGTACTTTTTTTTCCCCTCCATGAACCCAGAGGAGGTCAGAAGTCAACGTTTCAAAGGCTGCCTTGGGCTCCCCATTGTTCCTCCTCGGGATCAAGGAACCACAGGGTAGCCAGCAGTCCTGTTGATCTTGTCAAGCACCGATCCAAGAAATTCTGCTCCTCAGAGCAAAAGAAGTTGATGGAGGAGTTTCTTAAGAACATAAGAACAGCCCTGCTGGATCAGGCCAAAGGCCCATCTAGTCCAGCTTCCTGTATCTCACAGCGGCCCACCAGGTGCCCCAGGGAGACATGAGACAACAAGATGCTTGCATCCTGTTGCCACTCCTTTGCACCCGGTACTCTGAAGTAGCCCACCACCTTTGTAAGGGGGTTGCACAATCCATCATGGCCTATAGCCCACGATGGACTTTTCTTCCAGAAATCCGTCCAATCCCCTCTTAAAGGCATCTAGACCAGATGCCATCACCACCTCCTGTGGCAAAGAGTACCACAGATTAACTACCCGCTGGGTAGTTCCACTTCCGGTGGAGTCATTTATAGTGTGGCTTGCTCTTTGCATTTGAAATGTGAAAGGTAGTATAGCCTAGTGGCAACTGGACGGAGCTACAAATTGGATAATCCTCAGATTAGATTTTGACTCTTATAACTGGGTGGCCTTAGGCAAGCGACTCTGTAATAATAATTAAGTGTAATAATTAGGGGTGGGGTTTGGTGATACTTTTTTCCAAAATTCCTTGATTAAAATAGCAAATGGCCATGTTAAGTGTTTTTATTTTACATTCTCATTCCAAGTTCTCATTTTTATTAATTTTAAATGCTTTAAAAGTGTACTAGGTAGGTGATATAGTATCAGCAGATGCAGCCACAGTATTATTTCTAATGGGAAAAGTAGTCTAATTTTTGAAAAATACCTTAAACACTAAAATGTGGTGTCGTGGTTTTTTTCCAGATATTTTAACCCCCAAAAGACAGTTGTTAATGCCCAAAAAGTGGTTTTCAACAACAACAACAACAACAACAAAACAACCCACCCCAAGTAATTTATTTTTAAGCATTTTATACCACTTTTTTAAATATAAAATGTCATACAACATACAACAATAATTTGATAAAATCAGCAATAAAATATACAGATTGAAAGTTATTTTAGCTACCAATATGGTAGCCAAGGGTCAATTCCATCACCACCCCATTGTTTAACATGATGTAATGTCATACTAGTGTAAGGGACGTGGTGGCGATGCGGGTTAAACCGCCAAGCTGTTGACCGGAAGGTTCGAGACCACGCAACGAAGTGAGCTCCCATTGCTTGTCCCAGCTCCTGCCAACCTAGCAGTTCAAAAGCAACTAAAAATGCAAGTAGATAAATAGGTACCACTTCGGTGGGAGGGTAACAGCGCCTTGGTGTATAGTCATCCTGGCCACATGACCATGGAAGCTTGTCCTCAGACAAACACCGGCTCTTCGGCTTAGAAATGGAGATGAGCACCGCCCCCTAGACCATTCAGTTGTGGGGAAACCTTTACCTTGAATGTCATACTGTTTTCGGGTTTGCCACTCTTGGTGGTCAGTAATGTCAAGTGGATGGTGGGGAAACCATGGGAAGGTAGGGTATGATCTCCCCATTTTGCACAACCCGAGAACTGCTTTTAGAACTGGGAATGTTAACTTGCGACTTGTATTGCACAAAAGCCCTAAAACTGCAGCAACAGAGAAGGCAACACATGTTGGGATTTGGGAGAGAATGCAGTAATTCCCAAATTTTGAAATGGCATGATGTCATCTGTGGGCTCCAGACTCACAAGTGGACGCATATGGATTTGCTTACCTTATTAAGGGTGTGGTATTCCATTTTTTCCCCTATTGCAGAGAGCTTTAATGAAGGCTCCTTCCCTTTTGGATATCAGCAGTTGGCTGGGACAGAATTGGCTGTTGCCTGCTGAGGTTAAAAATGAACAGTTTGTGATTTCCAGCTGGCCTCAAAAGGCAGGATCAATAAAGACGCATTATCTGTTTCACATTTGACTTAAGGGGCCACTTAACTCAATAAAACTGTCAATCTGGAAAAAACTGGAGGGTGAACCGTTTGAGAGACAATGTCGGTGATTCAGTATTTGCACGAAAAGGTGGCTGTTTATCAACGCGCTTCACGATTGCTTGCTTCAGGAGATTTGGTTGCCATTTCATGTCTACCACCCGTCACAGTTCCACTGGCTGGTAGACAGATGGCTGCGGTTTCAACTAGGACAAAGCCCAAATAAGTAGCAGTGTTTGTCAAGGCCTTTTCAGTACCACAAAATTGACTTCTTTGGGGCAATATCCCAGGATTCTTTGCAAAAACGCTTGCTTCTCCCTTGAAATTGCCTTTGCTGTAGCCCAATCTGGTGGTCGCGTTGAGCAGTGTGATTTTGTTGACTGATGTCTCATAACATTGGAAGTGGCATTTTGACATTGCCCAAGTTGCTACAAGATTCTTTTGTCACTAAAGGCACAATCCTAACCTGGAGTTAGGCCGGCACCATGAGGCCAGCAAAGTTTGGCCAGCACAAGGGACACTGTAAAGTAAGTTTGGACCACTCTCTGATCAGAGAGGCCAGCACGCAGATGTGTTCCATCCTCCCTGACTCTGAGAGAGGTCTAAATGTGCTTTATGGTGGCCCTCATGCCGGCCAAACTTTGCTGGCCTAACTGAGCTGGCCTAACTCCAATTTAGGATTACACCTTTGGTGTCTGCCCTAGAAGACTGTGGGCGCAATCCTAACCGGGAGTTAGGCCAGCAACATTTGGCCGGCACAAGGCCACCATAAAGTATTATATGTTTGGACCACTGTCCTTGACTCCAAGAAGGATGGCACACATCTGTGTGCCGGCTTCTCTGATTCCAAGAGTGGTCCAAACATACTTTACTGTGTCCCTTGTGCCGGTGAAACTTTGCTGGCCTAACCATGCTGGCCTAACTCCAGGTTAGGATTACTCTCTAAATCAAGAAGGAAAATGGAGCAACCAGAAATAAAAAAAATAGCTTATATTGTGCAAATTTGAAGCCATCATCACGAGGAAATTCTACCCTGACAAAACCTCCAGTTTGTGCCCAAAAATCAGCCCTCCAAATATTTGGTATAGCTCCAGGGATTTCTGATATTCCAGCTAAGTAGGTCAAATTAAGGCTAAGCCAAGTGTATTGAAAGAAACCTATTCGGTTCTACCCTCCCAAAGCATGTCCTTCCATTTTGACTGCCGGTTGCTGCTCCAAATTGACTGTAACCACATTGTCTGCCCTGTTCCTAATAACAGTATGATTGTAATGCAGAACATCAGATTCTGAATGAGGGCAGTGCTTCCTGAATAGGCATTGCCATCGCTCAGAATGAGCTGTGTTTGCCATCAGTGTCGTCATCACATCGACTCGTCTGCCTGGCTGCAGCTTTCCTATTGTGGTTTTTATCTGGAAAAAAATGTGCTGTTGTGCAGCTGATCCGGTCTTGCAACAAATACCAAGAAGAAGGGGCATCAGATTGGCTGAGAGCGCAATCCTAACTTGGGAGTTAGGCCAGCAAAGTTTGGCTGGCACAAGAGCTACCGTGAAGTGTGTTTGAACCACTCTCAGAGTCGGGGAGGATGGCACATGTCTGTATGCTGGCCTTTCTTGGTCCAAACATACGTTACGGCCAGTGGTGTCATTCCAATGATTTAGGAACAGGAACTCACTTTTGATTGGCACTTCTCGGGAACCCAGAACCAGCCACGGAGCCCGTTAGGATCCGGAACGCCTGTTCTGGTCCATTCCCCCTGAATGACATCACTGGTTACGGCGGCCCTTGTGTTAGCCAAACGTTGCTGGCCTAACTGTGCCGGCCTAACTCCAGGTTAGGATTGCGCCTTGAATGTGTATCAGCAATGACTTTTTTTTCTGCAGCACCCTCCCATGAAAAAGTAGGCAAAGGGGCACCCCAGAAGATCTGCAGTAGGGTGTCACACCTTCCATTTTGACGTAGCCTAGGAAGACCTGTGAAAAGTTCATGAAAGTTCTGTGCTTCGAACCGCTCCAAACGGATACTGACCATCTGAAGGTGCCGTTTCTAAGAATCCCAGTGGGTCAAAAGCAGCCAACAGAGCCCTCCTCCTGCACAGTACTAAGGCCAGCAGGGCAACTGCAGAAGCATCTCCTGCATGTTCCGTTCTGATCTGTTCCTGCTGCCCTGGGTCACATGACTGGGTGCGTGACTAAGCACTAATTATCCCATCATATGACTCCCTGGTACGCTATCTGCCTCATTTCCAGTCATTATTTCGTCTCTTTCAATGGTCTTTCACCACTCACCACAATTAAGTTTGTTTGGGTGTGTGTATATGTGCGTGCTTGTGTGTGTGTATGTTTTTTCCCATTCTGAAGATCATTTTTCGCTCAAGGGCTTTGAGTGGAACCTCCCTGCGCAAACCACAGCAAAGCAAATTGAGTGCCCCCATCCTCGTAGCCTGGAGATATTGCCACGGATCCGTCCAAGTTTGCGGGCGAGTCTAAATTGGATGTCGCTCCATGACGCTGATGGCACCAGGCCACCTGATGGCGGGCAGTGTTGTGTCAACCGGGCCTTTCTAAATCTTTGTAAGGAATGTAACAACCTATAGGAGTTGCCTTGTTGGACTCTTCCATCTCTGGTGGTGGCCAGCGAGAGGACTTGGGAAAGCTTGCAATGAGGGAACGTTGGACAACCTCAGTCCCTGACGCGCCAACCCTGCATGTGGCCTCTGAGCATGGAGCTTTCTTCCTTTTTGTTGTCGTCATTAATAAGCCTATTCTCCCTTCTCTTGCCTAATCCCTTCAGGCAAGCATTCCGAAGAAGGGCCACCACCTCCTCTTTGGCAGACGTACTCCACAGCCTCATTCACACTCATTGCTTGTGTGGTCAGGCAGGGCTGAGTCAGGACCATCTCCAGAACTTCCAAGTGTATTGCCTCTTCCAAGTGTCTGGTATGCTCCCTGAGGCATCTGCTGGGCCACTCTGAGATACAAGAAGCTGGACTAAGTGGGCCTTGGCCTGATCCAGTGGGGCTCTTCTGATGTTCTTATATATCAGCCAGATATGAGCATCCAAGTGAAGGGAAATGGTCTGGGGTGCATGACAAATCTTCCCTCTAGGGCCAATGCGAAAGATAGCAAGGAATGTCCTCCCCGTGTCCAGAAAGTACCCGGCTAGTCTCCAATGGACCAAGGATGGGTAAGAGGGTGCAAAAACCCTGGAGCTCACTGAGGGAATACCCAGAATCCTTTGTAGTGCAGGGTTTGAATCTGCTTATGGTGCTCGTCCTTACTGAGCTTCCAGAGTGCCGAGTTTCTTATTGATTGACCGATAAGCAGCTGCCTAGTTGAACTGCTGGTCATCTATTAATGTGCTTATCTGCAGCTCTTTGCCTACAATCAAGATCCATGTTTGGGGGTGGAGGGTCAGCAAGGGCGAGGGTGCGCTATTTGCTCATGGGCTGAATCGGCACTTTCCAGAGGTCGGAGAGATAAAAGATGCTAAGAACAGTCAAGCCAGCAAAACCCGGGTCAAGCAATCAACGAGCAGTTCCCTGGCTTGCTGACAAACTTGCATCGCAAAGGCAAGCTCTGAGCAGAGGAGAGGGAAAATGCAAGGCCCCTTGGAATGCGACGGTGGGGTGTTTTGTTTTTTGCACCATCTTGATGTCCAGTTTATTCTGTCCTACAGGCTCCTGGGACAAGAAGATGCAGCGGCGTAGCTGATGCCTCTGGTACCCGGGGCTGTGACTGTAGATGTCACACACCTGACCTGGAAATAATTGTGGCATGATGATGTCACTGTCAATTACTTCCAGGCATGCTCAGAGCACTTACGCGCTGCCCTGAGTGACTGATGGGTTTTTTCCCACTTGCCATTGCAAGCCAGTGCTTGCCACTTGCCACTGCTGTACATTCGCCAGCCTCCCTCCTTGCGGCCAATCAGAACGGTTGCGAGCTGCTCTAAGTGGCCACCAGCTTCTTTTGCTGTTTTGTTCCACTTTGGCCTGCAAGGGAGTATGGCTTTACTGACACCCACTCAGGTGTGTTACCTGGGGCCCTGTACCCACTCATTCCCGCATAGCTACGCTAGTGGGAAGATGCCTGGAAAGATTTCCTGATTCTGAAAAACTGTTGGTGGGATGCACTGCTCTGTTTTTCTTACATTCATACTGAGAAACAGGAATCCCGCACACAAGCATCCTTGCATTGGCTAAATTAAAATGAATACCCGATTCTGCTGAAAGCAAAATTCAGATTGAATTTGGAGGGTTGAAGGAAGCAAAAATGGTTTCGGTAGGACTGGCTCAGCTTCTCATAGGAGGTTGCCCTTCATCCCATCTGTTCCCCCTTTTTTCCCTAAGTTCTGCTTGTCTCTGATTTCCTCCCCAAGGAGGCGGGCTTGGTTGACCCCCTTTTTGACATTCCAGAAGTTTGCAAAAGAGCTTCCAGTTTAGGAAGACCTTTGGAATTCTGGAAAGAGTGATAAAGATGGTTTTAATTTGCTGCTGCTGCTTTGGGTCTTACAGTTTTTTGAGCATTCAATGGATTTTTTAAATTGTAATTTCTTTTTTTCTTGTGTGAGTGATTTGTGGGCTAAGCAACTCCCAGAGACTGATATGTACAGTGTACGTGAGGTATATATCTTGACATAAATCTATAAATTCACAAAGCTGCCAAGCTGAATTTGAAATGGCTTAGGGCCCAATCCTATCCAACTTTTCAGCGCCAATGCAGGCATGCCAATAGGGGGTTTAGCAAGGGCGTAGCTAAAGAAGTGCAGGGGGTGCAATTGCACCAGACAGCAAGCTTTAGGGGGGCAACAAGCTGAGCTTGACACTAGTGGCCAAAATGGTGAAAATATTGGTATGTATGAATAATACTGTCATGTTATATATCATTGGAAAGGTACTTCAATTCAGAATGCAATAAAATGATCTGGAGTGTAATATCTTTACTCTATCAAAAGCTATGGCCAAAAAAGCAGAAAACAAAAATACAACTGTCATGTAAAAAGTGTGGTTTGTGATGTCACTTCCTGTTGTGACAGCTTAAATGTATCCTACTTACATATCGTTTTCTTACTACCAAGTCAAAGTTTCAAGATCAGCAAAATGTATCCCGGTAGCCCTTATTATACTATCCATTTCCCCTATATTTTCCCTATTATAGTTGTTTTAATCTATTTCCATTAATTCTTTTCAGCAAATCCACTGAATAAAATTCATAGAATTTCCCCAATTACAGTTGTTTTAATCTACTTCCACTAATTCTATTCAGCAAATCTGCTGAATAGAATTCACAGAACAGGGTTGTATGTTCTTAAAATGTTGCTACTAGTTCTGTTTTTTTACTAGCTGGCATGGAATAGGTCACTGACAGCCTAATCCTACCCCTCATCACAACACTGTATGCGGTTGCAGCAGCTTAGCCTGTGCTGTATTCTACAGGGAGAAAATAAAAGGAAATACTTTTTTACCCAGCGGGTAATTAAGCTATGGAACTTCTTGCCACAGAAGGTGGTGATGGCATCTGGCCTAGATGCCTTTAAAAGGGGACTGGACAGATTTCTGGAGAAAAAGTCCATCGTTGGCTATAGGCCATGATGAGTTGGGCAACCTCCTTACATTAATAGTAGGCTGGTGCAAGAATGCCAGGTGCAAGGTGCACCTTCAGAATGCCAGGTGCAAGGGAGTGGCAACAGGATGCAAGCATCTTCTTGACTACTGAGCTTCCTTAGACACCTGGTGGGCTACTGTGAGATACAGGAAGCTGGACCAAATGGGCCTTTGGCCTGATCCAGTGGGGCTCTTCTTATGTTCTTATGAGAGACACTGGACCAATGAGATGAAACCTACTCCTAAGTAGGCCTTCTGGTCTCCTCTGGGACCTGTGCCGTTTTGTAAAAATACAAGCCAATAGCACGCAAGGATGCTATTGGTGTGATGCTACCCATCTAGCCCTGATATAGCAAGCTTGACCCTTGGGATGCTCAATGACCAATGGTTTTTGAATTGGAAGGTCCAGTGCAGTTGCACGTTAGCTAGGAGAAAGCAGAGCTGAGATGGAATAATGGAATGAACTCTGCACATGGAAAGGAAATGCAAGAGACCGTGTGGATGTTTAGCCTCCATCCACTGCTGTATTTCCTATATGATGAACACTGAAAAATTCTGCCCTCTTGTGGCATTGCCATTGATAGCCATTATCATTTGTGTTGCAGTCCGGAGAAGAGGAAGAGGAGTAAAACCGGCCAGTTGTGAATTATTTGCTGCCGTTCCGCTAGGCAGGTCAGACATGTGCAGTGAGAACATTGATATTCAAAGCATTCCTAGAAAGAACAGCCTATGAGGTTGCAGGATTGAAACCTCTCGCTTTGGTGGCCTTGATCTAGGGCCTTTGGATCTGTGGCCAGTGAGTGAACTCGGAAAGCGCTCAGGGATGGCAGCCTGACAGCACAGAGGACACACTGCTGTTCGGCCACAATTTCTGGGGAGGTTGAAGTGACTGAAACAGCAGGGGGCGCTCCTGTGAGAAGTCCTTCTGAGCGGACAGGAGTTTCCATGTGGTCCTATTTCCAGCTGGAAGGCCATGGGCACTCAGCACTTGGCATGCAGACCTAGGACAGCTTCAAGAGCCTTAAGAGGTTCCCTTTAGCTCAGTGGTTTTCAAACTTTTTAATATCGGGACCCACTTTTTAGAATGTCCATCTGTCCAGGACCCACTGGAAGTGATGTCATGGCCTGAAGTGCCATCATTGTGATACCAGAGCCCGCTGCTTTCCTGATAACGCAGCAATAAGTTTATTATTTATTTTATTTGAAGAATTCACACCCCACCTTTCCCATGCCGAAGCAGATGCCCAGGGCAGCTTACATGAGCAGGCTAGTCTGAGCCACCATTTTTTCAATGGGGTTTTTACAAATCTACAGTATTCTTGTGAACTGCCAATCCTCAGTCCCAGATGCAGCCTTCACAGTGTGATGTGGTGGACTACTTCTCAGCCATTTTCCAATAGCAAAGGGAATCAGAAAGAAAAAAAGCCCATTTACAACCTCGTCAGAAGCAAAACCACCACACAGCCCTCCCCCTACCCATCTTCCCATCTTTTCAATATGTCTGCGCTGGGTGCTTCACAACCCACCTGAAATTGGCTCGCTGGTGGGTCCCGACCCACAGTTTAGGAACCACTGCTTAGAAACTTTAAAGAAATCAAAACTTATTATTCTTGGACTGCTGCATTCTTAATACAACTTCGTAGTCTTGGACTACTGCCTTCCGCAGCAGTTACTGTATTCTATTCCCGTATTCTGTTCTTATGCGGATCTTTCATAGGTTCCCGGAATACAAGCAGATCCTTGACCTTTGGTTTGGTCCATCATGCAGACACTTTCACAAATCCTTCCCGCCATCCATGGATGGAAAATAAAGATGCTCTCTGAGCCGACTTCACCCCTGCACGCCACTGAGTGCTGCTAAAGGCTCTTCCTGAACTCCTGCAGCCATTAGCACTGCAATAACTTTTCTTCTGCTCTGTTGTAAAAGCAGAGGCTGTCGTCTGGTGTTTGTTAAAGATCTACCAGTAGAACACATCATTGTCCTATCGACGGATCGCAGTGGCTCTTGGCAGCTGTTGTATAGACAGTCAGGGCCGGCCCCCGCTCACCAAGAAGAGCACTGTTTGTGCCGCGTGCAAAGCATGGCATGAGGAAGTAGTTGGTGGTGGTATCATAACATCACTGCCAACTGCTTCCAGGTGGCCCATCTTGGGCTGTTCAGAGGCAGAGGCAGGTGGGAGAGACCAAGGTACAGCTGCTCTGCTCGCCCCACTGACTTACAGCCAGAAATGGCATCTAAATGATTTAGCAACAGGTACTCACTTTTGATTGGCACTTGTGTCGGGGCCCGCCCACCGGAAGTGAGGTCATAGCCGGAACCCAGGAACTGCCCCCAGGAACCGCCGCGCCTCCTCGGGAGGGAGTCCCAGGCAGCCTACCTGCTGCTGCTGTCGGTCTCCCTCACTCCACTGCCTGCCTGCCTGCCAGCCTGCCTGCCTGGCTCTGAGAACGTGCAGGCAATTCAAACGTTGCAGGGGCGGAGCAGAGCGCTGACGGAGTCGACGAGTGGGCAGGCGAATGGGCGGGGCCAGCCCTAATCCTAGGAACGGGTACTCGCGTACCCGCTACATGACATGTCTGCTTACAGCCCATAGAGATCCTAGCTGCAACCACAGGCAATATGCTCACCCTGCTAGTGTGGGGCCCCCTGAAGTGCAGGGCCCAATGTGGCGACATTGGTCACATTGGCTTAAAGCCGGCCCTGTGAACAATGGCTGGTTGGCTGGCTGCATCAGAGTTCATGCGTTTAAACACAAGTGGGCTAAGAGACAACTCCGGCAACCCCCATGCAAAAGTTTGCCTTCAGAAAAATGGGGGGAAAGAGCTGTAGCCAGCAGAAATGCAACTTTGACAGCCCACACAAACAAAATTGAATGGACCCCTCCAAAGGAACAGTGATTTGGACGAACGAAAATTGGGTGTGTCTTGGAAATCAGGAGCTTTGCTTAACATATAGACCAGTGGTTCCCAAACTGTGGGTTGGGACCCACCAGTAGGTCACGAGCCAGTTTCAGGTGGGTCGTGAAGAACCTAGGGCAGCCATATTGACAATATGGGAAGATGGGATGCTGGAAAAGGGGAGGGCTGTGTGGTTGTTTTGCTTATGTCAAGGTTGTAAATAGGGCTTTTTTTCCTTCTGATTCGCTTTGGAAAATGGCGAAGTAATAACTGCTGCATTCTCAGGAAAGCAGCAGGCTCTGGTATCATAATGATGGCACTTTCAGCTGTGACATCACTTCTGGTGGGTCCCAGACAGATTGCCATTCTAAAAAGTGGGTCCTGGTGCTACAACCTGCCATCCACCCAAACAGCAGGGCAAGCATGCTTCCCTAGATTGCCCAGGGAGTGATGGTGCCATCTTCATCCTACAGCCCCCACGGCCCTCTCTAGGGAGGAGACGGTGACCCCCAAAAGTGGGAGCAGTGCTGCAGCCATTGCACTGCACCCTACAAACACTTTGCTGACTTGCACCCCTGAAAGGAACACACACAGGCCACAATCCTAAACTGAGTTAGGCCAGCATAAGCTAAGTCAGCAAAGGGCCACCGTAAAGTATGTTTGGACCACTCTCGGAGTCAGAGAGGCCAGCAAACAGACGTGCGTCATCCTCCCTGACACCGAGAGTGGTCCAAAAGTGCTTTATGGTGGCCCTTGTGCTGACCAAACTTTGCTGGCCTGTGTCCGCCTAACTCCAGGTTAGAATTGTGCTCTGAATCAGAATTACCAGATAGATCTGCTCTATCAGATACTGCAAGATTTTCATCTTGAGTTACTCAGCTTCTCATGCATTACAAAGTACTTAAATCTACACACATGATTTTTGTAATCTGTATTATATTATCCTTGCCTCTACCCTCCCCCTGATG
>JAJKFI010013702.1:0-35269 GCA_029204185.1 Lerista edwardsae
AGAGAGAGAGAGAGAGAGAGAGAGAGAGAGAGAGAGAGAGAGAGAGAGATGCTCTGCCTGGCTTAAAGCATTTAAGTTCTGAAACAAATTGTGGGAGCAATCCGAACCTGGAGCTAGGCGGGCACAAGTGCTGGCCCAAGTGTGTTTCAAACACACCGTAAAGCGCATTGGGACCATTCTTGGGCATGCACCAGCCTCCCTGACTCCAAGAGCGGTCCAAATGCAGGTTAGGATTGTGCCCAGCTAATTTACGTGTCTTGTGTGCTCTCCTATGCTTGACTTTGTGTCCTTTGCTGAATACAGCAGACATGAAATATGTTTTTGCTATGTTATGAATCTCCGCCCAGAAAAGTGCCTTGCCATTTAGTACCTTTTGGGCAGTGGAGTAACTAGGGTGGGGCTGGGGGGGTGCAGGTACCATGCCTTGACGGGGTGTCAAGCCAGAGAATATTCACGGGCACTCAAGAGTGGTTGCATGCCGCTCTAAGCGGCCGATGACTTTTTGTGGCCTTTTTAAAATTGAAAAGTGGGGGCACTCCACTGGCCACACAGAGTGGCTTGCAAGTGCCCATGGGGGAAGGGCACTGTGGCACTGCGGCAGCAAGGAAGCAATTATTTTCAGGCCAGGCACCTCCAGGGGCTGATGTCGCAAATCACAGCCCTGGGTGCCAGCAGTCGCACACCTGGCCCATTTCCTGTACCAGGGCTGGGTCCACTGCTTTCCACCACCACCCGAGACTGCCACTCCTGACCCACCCGGCTGATCTGGAGCCTCAACTGACACCTCCCAGGACTCCGAAACCACTCTGAAGCCTCCCACGGCCTTTTGAACTGTGCTTCCGGATTTGTGCACTGCCGTGGGAGGACTCCAGAGGGTTGGCGGCGGCAGTGGCTCGGTGGCAGCTGCAGGGTGGTACATACCACCCCCAGGAACTCTGCAGGTTCACTGCACGCGTGCACATGACCCCCCCCCTTTGAATGGCAGGAATACCACTGTGTGCCAGAGGAGCCAACTATGCCATTTTGGGGGGGGGGTACTGTGCAGGATGCCTGGGTACTGAGATGCTCTGTACTGTACAGGAGTGCCTGGGTATCCACTGATTCAGTATCCAGTTTCAGTTGTCCACGGATACCATCCGGATACCACGGATACTATTAAAAAGATAGGGGAACAAACAAGTCTCTTTTTTAACCTTATTTAAGCAGCAAAACCACTGATGTGCCCGTCTTTAAAAAGGCATCCCCAGTATCCACGGTTTCCGGTATCCACGGAAGGCTCCAGAATGGAACCCCAGTGGCTATTGGGACATGCCTGTATAGCCAGTCAAAAAGCCACCGGAAAGTGAAACAGGAGTTGTGTGCAGATGGTTGCAATTTCTGGGTGTTGTGTAACCTCCTTTCTGCTGGGTCTGGTGATACTTTGCAAACGGTGCCAACTCGGTGCAGATCAGTTTGCATCCACAGTGGTTCTGCGTGGGACAAATGTGGGGGTCACCCAGAGCGACGACCCACACAGACATGCCCACTATTTTGCTGCAGCTCCGCCGGACATTCAGGTCGACTACTACAGCGATGGTAATATAAAGGAATCAGGCCACGTTAGTGTGTGTGTGTGGGGGGGGAGAGTGTGGGTGTGCCTGTGGCGGCGACGTCACTGGGGCTTCTCCAGAGCAAGTGGTTTGGAAGCCTGCAAGACCTCGACTGAGGTCTGTTATCTGAAGGAGCACCAGGTCCTTAAGTACATATTTATTTAGGTTGCCCGGCCTGAAATAGATACATTTGTGGTCGTCCAGGAGCCGCCGCCCTCCCTCTCCCACGCTACTCAGAACTGCAAAAATACGACGGGTTAAAAATACCCGGCTATCGGTTTCAAAGCAAGCGAGGTTTAAAAAAAAAACCAACAGCCTCGCACGCGCGCAGCGATCAAACCTTCGATCCTCGGCAATTGGGTTTATACCTTTATACCTTGAGAGAGAGAGAGAAAATTAGTCGGCAGCGCACGGATTTTGCACGGCCCCGCCAGGCACGTCCCGAAGGAGGAGACGATCGCGGCTTCTGCAGGTCCCATAAGTGCCAGAGCCGCTTTGGGTTAACGGTGCACGCGCATCGCGCCGATCCACCGCGTTCCCCCGAGAGATTCTTCGCCTGACCCAGAGCGGACGCGTGCACACGTGCTGCGCTCTCCGCTGCCCCGAGATCGCTCCTCCAGCAGCAGCCTCGCCAATGCCCTCCCACCCGGCGGAGGAAGGGGCGGGGGGCGGCTTCGGGAAGGGGGCGAGGTGGGAGGTGTGGCCGCTCCAGGCCTGCGGTTGACTGCCCCAGCGTCACGTGACAGGCCCGGCCGGCCAATGGAGCGGCGGCCACGCGGCTTCTTATACTGGCCTCGCTCTGCTTGGGGCTCGTTCCGCGAGAGGCGGAGGAGGAGGTTGTAAAGCGCTCCTTTCCGCTCCTCCCTCCCCCCTCGTGCCTTCGCCCTGGAAAGAGACCCTTTTCATAAACTGTGCTGAAGGCCCCCATTCACCACGGAGGGGACTGGAAGGAGAAAAGGGGGCAGTTCCGCTAACTAACAATGGGGGGGGGGCAGATCGAACTTTCCCTGCCTCTAGACCAGAGCAGCAAACACGATCCATTAAGCAGCTCCCGCTACGTCTTCGAGCCCGCCTCGTAATGCCTCTTTACCTGGCAGTAAGCCCGGCTGAACTCAGTGTGATGTCCTTCTGAGTAGTCACGCTAAGATTGCGCAGCGAGGGAGCGATCCCAGGCACGCTCGCTCCAGGGGGGGGGGGGAGGTTCACCGCGTGGCTTTCCCTGTGGCTTGCTAACGGGGACAATCTGCAGCTGTAAGGCTTGCGACGCGGAAGGAAGTCCTAGCAGAGTCGCCGGGGCGAATTCCCAAGCAATAATGCACAAGGATCTAGCTACAAGCCTATGCAAGATTATTTGGGTGAAACTGAAACGAATTTTACCCGAGGAGAGTTTATGTAGGTCTCTACATAAACTCGGGCTACATCTTCACGCCATATTGCGTTCTCCTTCCCCCCCGCCCCGGTTCCAAAAGCACTCTCCCTTAGGAGTAAATTCAACTGGACTGAGTAGAAACTTCTCCCGAGTAACCCCACTTAGATTCTGGTTGGAGCACTAGTTGCTTGCGAGTTCGTCCCACGGAAGTCAAGGGAGCTGACTAAAGCACTCTTCAAATCGCGCTTTGCACAAGCCCTGAAATCCTGTTGCGCTCTTACCGGACCCAGAGGGAACTTAAGCCCGAGTAGCCGCCACACTAAGGGGCTGTAGACCAGTGACCTACGCGGGAGGGTGGTTTGTTTCTAATCCGACGGGACTTCATGAATGAAACTGACAAGCGATCCTGCCCGGGAGACTGCGAGCGAGCTCGTCAATTTCACGGCGGGGAGAGAGGGAGAGAGAAGGGGCGTGGAGAGGCTCGAATCGAGCGTCTGGGATCTTTATCAGCTCGCAGAGCGAACAAGCAGCCTCTCTCCTTCCTTCCAGCTTCATTGATGACGGCCGTCTAGAAGAGGTGAGGATGTAAGACGCCTCTGGTGTGTGGACCTGGTGAGATTTCTCTCCCCCCCCCCTTTTTTTTTTTACAAATGGAAACGGTCTCTCTCCGTTTTAATCCTCCCCTTCTGGGCTGATGTGGAAGTAAACAGACTGTCAGCGTGTTCGTTTCTAGGGGGAGGCTGGAGGGAGACTCAGCCAGCGGCGGCGGCGGCAAGGAGAGGAAGAACTACAAACTTTTTTTTTTTCCACGTTAACTCGTGGCGTTTTCCTCGGCGATGCACGAGAAAGAGAGGAGAAATCGACGTGCGTATGTCGGTGGCTCGCAGTTCCAGTAAGTGGAAAAGAGGTTTTGGGATTTTACGACGCTGCAGTAGTCGGTGAAGGCACGGCTCCGAGAGGGAAGCCAGACCGTCTCGCACCCTCGGATCGCCTCTGGAAACTGCCGAGAAATTCAGCCTTCATTCAGATATCCTGAACTCGAGAAGCTTCCCAGAACGGGGTTCCTGCGAAATCTTGCAAGTCTCCCACTCCACGAGGTTTCGCAGTGTGTGTGTGTGTGTGTAAAATAATTTTGATTCTGAAGGTGAGAAGGAAAAAAGGAAGATTTCAAACTTCTGAAAAACCTGGTTTATCACTTCGCGTGCTTTCTGGAAGAAAAGAACAGGGGGGGAAAGAGGTCTATGTGTGTGCTTTTTTGTCTCCTTCATTTAAACTTCTCTGAAACCCCAACGATAAAATTACTGGAGCTAAAAATAAATTTGGTGGTTTAAAGCTCTCCTCTCTCCCTCCCACCCCAATCCCTCCCTTCTCCCCCTTTTCTCCGCCTCCCCCTCTGGGAGTGTGTTTGTGTTTGACAAAGACATTATTTGAACTTCCCACTGCCTCGTTAAAAAAAAAAAAAAAAGGAAACAGAATAGCAGTTTTGACATATGGATGTGATTTTTCAGCCCTGGGACAGATGTGCGCACACAAGACAAACAGCCACCAGGAATTGAAGTGCTGTCTACGTTGGGGTGGTCCAGATCCTTTCACATAGACCTTGCCTGCTCCCCGTTTTTGGTGGCAGTTCTGAAGCTGTTGGGACTTCCAGCCATGAGAAAGCGAGGCAAAGACTTGGGCTTGCTTGTCATCAGCCTTTCTAGTTAAAAAAGACCTTCCCCCACCACCACCACCTCCTCCGACAACTGTGTAAGCAGCAAGAAGTCAACCACACAACAGGCACCAACAACTGGTCCGGTGGAAGTTCCTTCCTGGCTTGCTGCAAGATTGTGGATGTTGCAAAGAGCTCCTCTTGGCTATGGGATCCTACCTGGTCTACCACAGCCTCGGACTGATCCTTTGCTGCTCCATCCTAAGCTCAGTCTACGCGCTGGTAAGTGGTCCTGGTTTAAGTGGGGTTCTCTCCCCAACTCCTGCATGCTCCTCGTGCAATTGTTTCCTGCAGAGGCAGCTCTTTCTTCACCCAGCCACAGCATTGCCGTGTTGCAATTTTGTGCTGACTTTCTCCAAATCCCTCTGCTATATACATATTTTTCTTGGTTGATATTTACAAGCGTGCCCCAGCTTCCGTGCTTTCCACTGTGAACTCCCAGAAACGCTCTTTTCATCCCAACCCTTCTCATTTGCATGTTTCTGAAAAGCAAAACAAAATCCTCACCCTTTCTAAATAGGCTACTATCGGGGGTTTAAGTTTTTCCATTGGAAACCACATTTGGTTTCTTGATTCTGGAAATTCTGAATCTTTTCCCCTTCTGGCTGCTGAAGACTCCAGTGTCACTCAAAAGTTTGTACAGACCTACAGTACTTGCAATGAAACTACCGGTACTTCCATCTGTGCGAACCATTGATCTAAATAGTTTGCATTTCCTATTCCTGGATCAGTCATCACAGCCACTTCATGCCTGGGGCAGGGAATTAAAATGACAATGCCCCCAGTCACAAGTTATCGCTGGGCCAGCACTGAATGTTGATTTCCATTTGTCCTAATGCCAATCAACTTTGGTTAAAACCCATATTCCATTACCTTTAGTGGAACACGATTCTGAGACTGGTTCTGGTGTTGCTTCCACGGATGCCCTGAATGGTTTTACTTTGAAAGGTTTATCCGACATCCAGGGCAGAGTGTGGGGTTGTGACATGGAAGCGAAGAGACTTCAGGTGTGTGTTGGAACCAGCAGCAGGTTTCTCCTTAACACACCTGGGATTTCTCCTTGCAACAACCCGGCAAGGCCGGAATCTATTTTCCCTGAATAGATGGAAGGGACTGACCCTAAGACTGCAGACACCCACAGTGACTCCCATTGCACTCGATGGAGCTTTCAATTGAATACGCTGGCATAGGGTTGGCAGCAGGGCACAGGTGTGTTGTAGGCAGAAGGTCATGGGCTCATGTGGAAGGTCCTTCTATCTCCAGGTATAAGGAGGGCAGACTGTTGGAGACCTTGGAGAGCTGCTGCTGGTCAGAGCATTTGGGTCTTGGCAGATCAAGGGCCTGACTCAGGCAAAAGGCAGCTTCAGACATTAGGAAATTACTAAGTGACATGCATGAACCCTTTGCATCTGCCCATCGTCCATACGGTCTTGCCAAGTAGGACTCATCAATGCCTGATATGGAGAGACCAGGGAGTGGCAACCCTGGTCTCATTCTCCCCTGATAGATGACCAGTGTGCCAAGGGGACCCTTGCACTCTGTGGCCACATATATAGCACTTGGCAAGTGGTGAACCTGGTGCTTCATCCCACTTACCAGCTTGCCAAAGCAACCAACAGAATTTAGCTGACCATCAAGTACAGTTACTAGTGAAAAGGTCCTCTCTCTCTCTCTCTCTCTGCCCACTTTCTCAAGCTGCTTTGGGAATCCCTGGAGTGTTAACTTAAGATTTCAAGCCTGGCTTCTAGGGCTGATGTGCAGCTTAGACTGAGCAGGCAACACCGAACATCAAACTTGTGCTCTCTTATTCAGGAATGCTCTTTGAGTGCAAAAGAGGGCAGCTACTTAGGTGCGTATGATTGTCGGGGTGGAGATGATGGTTATTGGATTGTGTCTCCCGACCCTATGCCTCAGAGTGGGTCATGCATACCCAGTTCTGTGTTGGAAGTCCTTCGCGTGTACTGAAGCGGATTATGGTTTGTGCACTTGTACGCACAGCATCTCTGAGAAGCAGATTTTCACGGGGCTGTATTGGTTCAAAAAGCCATTTGACCAGAGATGATGGGTCACATAGCATGTGTGTGCACCCAGAGAATTGATGTTTCTATATGGTGTTCAATGGTTGTGCTCTTAGAACTTCTAGCCTAAGAAATCTCACCTGGGCATTTCAGAATCATCTTCAGGAAATTACAGTGCAATCCTATTCTTGCTTACTCAGAAGGAAGTTTCAGTCCCTTTAATGGATCTCACTTCTAAGTGCACAGGAGTTTGCAGCCGTAGTAAATAGCAAGCTTGCCCAGAGAGCTGTCATTTCACGGCAAGCCGGCTGCAGTTCAAAACCTCCAAATCCATTCTTTTTGTTAAGGCCATCTGAATTCTTATGATGCTTTAAATGGTATTGACAGTCTACTTGTTATGGTATTTTATGCTTTGGAGGCTCAGTTGGGGACAGTGTTGGAAACAAGGGTCAAAATCCAATCCATAAAAAGAGAAAGCAGTACTTTCAAGACTCTTAAAAGCACTGGTCTTCCTCCAGCTTGAATCTAAGCATTCCTGAGACTCTTTCCTAGGACATATCTAAGACATCCTTTACCGTGCAGTGCTTGGAGAAAGGCCAGTTGCTAGAAGGTTAGACGCTCAAATTGAGCAATTTGAGAAAGCTTCACATCCTACACACCCTTTCCTGGGAGTAAATCCCACAGAACACAATTCTGTGTAGATATGCATAGGATTGTGCCCACAATGGTAAGATCATTCCTGGCACGGAATCTTCATCGCCAACGAGACATGGAAATGAAGCTGTGACACAGTCTCCCTTTAGTGTCTTAGCATTACCTCCAGTGTACTGTTAAGTGGCAGTAATGAGTGGTTTGGCTGGATAGTGTTCCCTTATCAGTCCCTTCCACATCTGACCATTGTTACAACTTGCTTGTAGGTCTGCTCTTTAGAGGAATTGCTTCCACCATTGTTACAACTACTATACAATCAGCATTTCTTGTATATGTGAATGTCTGTGGTTCAGCCAGTGAAGATCAACATTCATATGTAAATGCTGGCAACCCCCCCGGACACATTTTGCACATGGAGGTAGATGTGTGCATGCTGTTGTGATTGTTAGTGTGTTTTAACGTCTGTCCGAAAAGTGGAGAGAGGCATCTGTGCAAAAGGTAGAGAAACTTTGTATATGACCAGTTCCTGTTTATGAAAAGCTGCAATATTCTGAATTGTAGAAACTTACCTTGGATAGACTCTTAAGTTACCCAATTATCCTCTACTGGGAAACCTAGATAATTTACTAACTGAAATGTTACTACTTGTGGGAGTGTAAGACCTTCCAGAGATTTAGCTACCTTTATTGCAACACTTTAAAATCCCCACCAAAACAGAATAATTCAGCTGGTATTTTGCCTGATTGAAGTTGGCAGATTGAAAGGCAAGGGATACGTTTGAGAAACGGCACCTCTCCTAGAATGTAAACCTGATCGCATCCTTGAAATTGCGACTGATGTTTCACATGAATCGGGCCCTTCGTATTCACAATTTGGGGCTATGTACAGACACATCAGAGATTTTGCAGATCATGAGAAACCAGTTAGGAAAAAATAGTGACGGGGATGGGGAAAGAGGAGATGAGGCTGGATGAGCCACAGCAAGCCTTGAGGAAAGGCTGAAGTGGCTCAATAAGTGAGGACAGCTAGGATGTGTCGGGCACTGGGCAGAACAGCAAGGAAGAGACTTTCTGACTCTTAGCAGCTGCGTTGTGTAATTCAGGAAGCACCCCCCTCCAAAAAAAAACATCCTGTGTTCTTGCAAAAGGGTCTTATGATGCAAAAGGTTCAGGGGTGCCACTCTCAGATTGTCTGTTTTGCCAGGACTTGCCTAGGTTGTGCTTTATCATGGGCTGTCCCGGCAGCAGAACCAAGTTACAGAGCCAACCAATGGGATCGCGCCCTGCGGCCAAAACCCCCATCAGTGCCGTAATACAAACCTCTTGTGCCTCACACTTAATGTCTGCCTTGGTCGTTTGTGTGCCATCCACGGCACTCCAGCTGTTGGCGTTCTGGGTGCCTGGCATTTGCAGTGAGCACTGCAGGGACCACCCTTGTCCGAGTTCAGGTTTCCTTTTTGTGGTTCCGTTCTGGGGGTTGCCGTTCCCACTTTGCAGTGCGGCACCAGGACCCAATCAAACGCAGTAGCACAAGGACCCACTTTTAAAAACGACACACTCTCGGAATCCACCTCGTTCGACAAGACTTTTTAAAAAGGTGATCGGGGAAGAAATATTTTTATTTATTTGCGAGTAATATTTATTTACTTATTTGCAAAAAACACACACAAACAAACTTGATCCATTTCTCGTAATGAGAAAGCCCTAATGATGAGCCTCAAGGCTTGAAGGGCTTGAATAACTCAGCCTCATTGATGGACTTAGAAAAAAAGTCCAGAAAAAAGATGCTCAAACATTTATCTCTGTATATTTACACAAGTCTGCAAACTGCAGGAGCTCAGTTCCTTGCAGGTATCTGATTTATTTTTTTTTCATAGCCTTGGGGCTTGAGGCAATTCGTTCTCTGCTTTTTCCATTACCTGCATTTTCATCAGAGGTTCTGCCGGGGACCCACCAGGACCCACAAAGTGGGTTCCAACCTACAGTCTGAGGAACGCCGCACTAGAGTACTCTGGAAAGAGGAGGCTGTTCTGGTGAGAGCCGCCGACGGTTCGGGAGGCAACATGCTGCTGGGTACCAGCCGGAGGGAGGGAGGGAGGACTGTCCCTGCTGGCTGGTTTCTGGGACGCCTCTGGGTGGCTGCAGAGGGAGGCAGGATGCTGGCAAGCTGTGCCTGGCTGTGGCACGTTGAGGGCTCTGAGGATGCCGAGAGCTGCTCATCCACTGCAGGGGCTTCCTCACTGGGAGTCCTGAGGTTACCTGGGAGTAGGGCCCACTTGAGTTCCAGGGGCTGAGCAAGGCAAGACCAATGACACTGTGGCTCCTATGATTTGTTTCAATCTGGCAGATTCAGGCTGCCATCCCACTGATGTTTTTTTTCGGGGGGGGGGAGGGAATAAGCTCTTCCTCTTGAGCAGTCGCTCATAGGATTGCGATGTCGATGCGCAGACACTCCAAAGTGCTTACAGGACTCCCCTCAAGCTGGGGAAGTCTATTTTGTGTCACGGAGATGGCTGAAACTGAAAGCATTTGAGGCCAAAGTGCCTGGAGCAATCCTGCCTCACACGGACTGTGGTGGGCAGGCCTGATTCTGGCTTGAGTCCAGATCACGAGCCCAGCGGTTGAGGACTAGTTAGTTGCGCGCGCGCACACGCACACACACACACACACACACACAGATGTACACAGACATTTTTGACTCCCAAATGAGCAAACTGGCTAAACGGCAGCACGCCTGTGAGAATTTTATTCTAATCACATCCACCGAATTATTCCAATGATTTTTTTTAAACCTTTCAGGGTTGCCACAGAAGCTCCTAATTTTAAGGGATCATCTCTCTTTCTTTGTTCCGTTTTGCGCGTTTTTCAACGTGTTCTACATCTCTTTTTGTTCTGAGTGGTACCACTACTCCTGTGCTAGCTTGACCATGTTTCTCCTGTGAGGTTACTGTAGCTTCCTCCTTTTAAGAGGAACTCTCATTTTAAAAACCGATCAACGGCCAGCATCGGTGTTCCTTGTACCCACAGAGGGACCCACCCCTGTTCCTGGGAACATACATTCCTCAGCATCTCTGCCAATGTGCTGCGTCTGAGTCCTGGTCCGAAGGACATTCACTGTCCCTAAGGCTGCAGTCCTTACCTGGGAGTCGAATGAGTCAAGTCAAAGCAAGTTACTTCCATAGGACTGATCTGAAAGCAATTGAAAAGAATCCGACTTGAGTTCATCACTGTTACTGGGTTGTATCGATTCTACTGGGATGTAAATGCAGATGAACTTTCTTCGGATTGGGGCTCTGGAATGAATTTTCTATGATCATCAGACTTACTGAGGGTGCAATCCTACAGTCACGTCCCTGGAGGGGGGGGCACTAAGTTTTGCAAGGCGCCATGCCGTGTACATTGCTCCTCTTCCACACCATTGTAGCCAGTCCTTGCGGGGAAACACCTCTACGTTGCTTACTGGCTACAATGGTGCGGGAGAAGAATGGTTTACATGCAAAGGCAAAGTGCCTTGCAGAACCTAGTGCACTGCCCCCTCTACTACTGCAGAGGTGGCACTAATGCAATCCTAACCAACTTTCCAGCACTTTCTACTCCACTGCAGGATGGAGCACATGCCCCATTGGCACAGCTATGTCAGTGCTGGACAGTTGGTTGGGATTGCACCCTGAATAGGATTTTTCAAGTGCTGGGATCCAAGGTCATCCCAGCCCTATAGAACAGTGGTTTGCATACTGTGGGTCTGGACCCACCAGTGGGTCGCGAACCAATTTCAGGTGGGTTGCGAAGCCCCTGGAGTAGTCATATTGAAAAGATGGGAAGATGGGATGCTGGAAAGGGGAAGGGCTGTGTGTTGTTTTGCTTGTGTCAAGGTTGTAAATGGGCTTTTTCCTTTCCAATTCACTTTGCTGTTGAAAAACGGCTGAGAAATAACCCAACTTCTTGCTGCATTCTCAGGAAAGCAGCAGGCTCTGGCGTCACAATGAGGGCACTTCCAGCTGTGACATCACTTCTGGTGGGTCCCGGACAGATTGCCATCCTAAAAAGTGGGTCCTGGTGCTAAAAGGTTTG
This sequence comes from Lerista edwardsae, assembly GCA_029204185.1. Taxonomy (NCBI): domain Eukaryota; kingdom Metazoa; phylum Chordata; class Lepidosauria; order Squamata; family Scincidae; genus Lerista; species Lerista edwardsae. The sequence goes on from JAJKFI010013702.1 coordinate 11,409, forward strand.
AGAACCACTCCTATGGAATATTGAGGGCACCCCTTTCAACCAAGCACTCTGTGGCAGGAGGGCAGGCTGGCAGTCAATAGAAACATCTGAAAAGTATGTGTGGAATAGATTGTGTATATTGAAATCATCCGTTTTCACCTCTCATAAGAATGTAAGAACATAAGAAGAGCCCTGCTGGATCAGGCCAAAGGCCCATCTAGTCCAGCTTCCTGTATCTCACAGAGGCCCACCAGGTGCCCCAGGGAGGCATGAGACAACAAGATGCTTGCATCCTGCTGCCACTCCCTTGCACCCGATACCAGTAGCCCACCACCTTTGTAAGGAGGTTGCACAATCCATCATTGCCTACAGCCCACGATGGACCTTTCCTCCAGAAACCTCTCCTCTGCAAAGTGGTGGGGGGGGAGCTTCAATTCTGCTGCTACTTCTCCCCCCTTTTTCAACCAGGCAGGGGTCCAGGCCTGGCTTTCAATGAGGGACCCCTCCCCACTCTGCCACCACAAGCCATCCACTCTCAACCTTGATTTGCAGCAGTAATGGCTACCGGCACTTAGCTCTGGCATCTCCGTGACACGCCACCTGTTTGGGCCTAATTTGTGACCTTTAGATGTACTTGTGTACGCCTGCTTGCAAAATCAGCAGGAAGGAAATGGAAATATATTGTTGACAGGCAGGGTGTTTCGAAGGGTGTTGTAATTTTTTTTTTAAACCCTACATTTCGAGAAATGGGCACTAGTGCCCCTGAACACCGGCTGAGGTCCATGACTGCTGTTTCCCTTCACCTTCTGGTGCTGATTCTCCTGTTCGCTGTGGCTGCCTCCTCTGAGTAGCAGCCACCACTGCTTCCCCCCTCCATTCGGGGAAGTGGATCTGAGAGCAGGCAAAACCTGGAGCCAGCCCAGGAGCACGGCCAGAAGCCCCTCCTCCAACTTGGTCCACTATTCATGGCGCAATCCTAACCTGGAGTTAAGTCAGCACAGTTAGGCCAGCAAAGTTTGGCCGGCACAAGGGGCACCGTGAAGTATGTTTGGACCACTTTCGGAGTCAGAGAGGCCAGCACACAGACGTGCGCCACCCTCCCTGACTCCGAGAATGGTCCAAATGTGTTTTATGGTGGCCCTTGTGCTCGTTGCTGGCCTAAATGTGCCGGCCTAACTCCAGGTTAGGATTGCGTCCTCAAGTGGATTTCTTCCTCTCCACTTCAGTGGATTTCGTGGTACTGAAGCCGAAGACAGATGAAAGGGCTTGAAGAGAACCGAAAGTGACACGACAAAGGCATTCTTTTTCCCGCAGTGCCTGTACAGGCTTGTTTCTTTGACTCGCCATCATCATCGCCAATTAGTGATCAAGTCGGTTTATGAAGCACGATCAAAGCTGCAAATCACAGAGATGATCGTGCAATGGGAAAAGCCTGAGAGTCAAGCCGAGTTCAACATTACGGAACACAAAACCCTCACCTTCTCCAGCCAGAGGACATCCTAGGCAGGGTTTTGGTGGACGTTGCGATGCCTGTGACTTTTGGCCAGCCAGGGGTTGTCTGGCTGGGCTATTTCTCATCCCTATTGGATGTGGGAAACCTCCACTTGTTTTCCTTGATGTCAGAGAGGAACAACCTAGAGCAGGGTTGAAATGGGACTGAGTGGCGCCACAGTGGTTCCATGTTGATGCAAGAGATTTCTTAGGAAATATCCAGGAGGCAACATCTTGCCCCAAACTAACACATTTGGCATATATAGCGCAGCTAGGTGTGTGGGGTAAAAGGTCAAGGTTTCCCCACGACCGAACGGTCTAGTCGTGACCGACTGTAGGGGGCGGTGCTCATCTCCGTTTCAAAGCCTGTAGAACCGGCGTTTTGTCCGAGGACAAGCTTCCATGGTCATGTGGCCGGCATGACTCTACGCCATAGCGCACGGAACGCCGTTCCCTTCCCACCGAAGTGGTCCCTATTTATCTACTTGCATTTAGGTGCTTTCGAACGGCTAGGTTGGCAGATGCTGGGACAAGCAATGGGAGCTCACTCCATCACACAGTCTTGAACTCCCAACCTTCCGGTCAGAAAGCCCAGCAGCAGCGGTTTAACCCGTTGCGCCACCACGTCCCTCTGGGTGTGTGGGGAGAATGCATAAAAGAGATAGGGATTCAGCCTTCCTCCCCAAGTCCCACATACTTGCAGCAAAAAGTTAGACTTGGGAGTGCAATTCAAACCCGGAGTTATGCCAGCAAAGTTTGGCCAGCACAAGGACCTCCGTAAAGTGTGTTTGGACCACTGTCGGAGCCAGGGAGGATGGTGCACATCTGTGTGCTAGCCTCTCTGACTGCGAGAGTGGTCCAAACATACTTTACGGTGGCCCTTGTGCCAGCCAAATTTTGTTAGCCAACTGTGCCGCCCTAACTCCAGTTAGGATTGCACCCATACAGACAACACAGGTCTGATAGTCCCAACCAGCTTTGGGAGTACGCGCATGGAATAGACCCAGGCACACATGTTCTGTGCACATCAGATGCACTAACCTGTTAGATTAATTCTCCTAAGCCTGCCAGAACCCCAGGCTGGGTTAGCAATGCAATGTTAACTCCTTCCAATTTTAAAAACAAATTATTAGATTTGGTCCTGATCTTACCCTTGCACTGATTTTTTAATTAGTATACTGTACATGATTAGGAATCCAATCCTATTCTTCCCCCTTCATGCCGATGCATCAGTGCCTTCCCGGAACCCACCCACCCAGTCTGCACCATGTTGTCAGCCCATTCTTCCCTCCCCCACCCATTCCATCCTCCAGCCACCCTTTCCTACCTCCCAAGCCATCTTACCTGGACCAGCAGGTGACTCATGATTCACTGGTGTTGCCGGGAAGTTCTCCAGCATCCATGGAAGCGCACTGAGCTGTTGGAATGCCTTTTCTGACTAGTGTTGTCTGCTATAAGGTAAAGGTTTCCCCATGACCAAATGGTCTAGTCCTGACCAACTGTAGGGGGCAGTGCTCATCTCCGTTGTAGAGCCAGTGTTTTGTCCGAGGACAAGCTTCCATGGTCACGTGGCCACCATGACTATATGCCGAGGCGCACGGAACACCGTTACCTTCCCACCAAAGCGGTCCCCATTTATCTACTCGCATGTTTAGGTGCTTTCGAACTGCTAGGTTGGCAGGAGCTGAGACAAGCGACGGGAGATCACTTCATCACGTGGTCTCGAAGTCCCAACCTTCCAATCAGAAAGCCCAGCAGCAGCGGTTTAACCTGCAGCGCCACCACGTCCCAAGTATGCTATAAGGTACACCAGCAAATATTAAAACAGAAGAAAATATGATCCCAGTGACCCTATTATGAGTTCTCCCCGTCAAAATATAAAGGTTACTTAAATAGTAAAAAAAGTAGCAGAATATGCCAAAAACACGTGATTTGCAATGTCGACATTTTCAACAAATATTTTCTCAACAAAAGTGTATATTTTCCAACCCAAGAATCTTACAAAGGAGCCCTGGTCACCATTAGATTTCTATTTTCTGACTGGTTGTGCAAGAATGTCTTGTGCAAAAAAACAAAAAACAAAAACCTGTTTCTGCCATCATTTGTCTGATTTTGTTATAGAGGGAATTTTTTCTCCGAATTCATCTGGATGATAGCCTGCTATTAAAAGCATATTCCCCACTTGTAATTTGATTTCTTTTTTACTGGCTCTTTTTTAATATATTTGTACCAGTGCTTCAGGACTTAATGGAACCACAGTGTAGCATGCTTTTATTCGAGGGCAATTCACCACCACTATTTTCTCACCAGACAAAGAAGAAGTGGGTTTCCATATAGTGCTTGTGAGTTTTCATAATGACAGGCTGCATTTTATTTTCCTTACGTTAATGGCATGTTCTCCTCCCATGGAAATTGCTCGGCATGAACTGAATCTACATGCTGATGCAATTATTCTTTGTTGCCCCCCCCCGTTTCTCTACTCCTGATTTCTAATTATAGCAGAAGTGATGTGTTTCGACTGTGTGATGGTTCATAATAGGCCTTGAGTTTACCTGCAGTTCAGCTTCAATAGGTAGAAGTCTCCTGTAGGCACAAATGAAGGGAAATCAACTGATTAGACAATGTTCCAATTTCAGTGACGAATTACAAAGTGATTTGCACATGCATGCATTTGTTGGAGTTTAGTCCCTTTTCACCCCACTCTTAAAGATGTCAAAGCTGTGTGCAAACAGTATAAGCATAATATAAGCAAAGGGGGAAATCTCTCATGCAAATTAAAATAGATTAAAAATTAAATTAAAAATAGATAGCAGTATAGTACAGGAGGAGCCTCTGTATAAGAACATAAGCCGTGCTGGATCAGGCCAAGGGCCCATCTAGTTCAGCTTCCTGTATGGACACAGTGACCTACCAGATGCCTCAGGGAGCACACGAGACAACAAGATGCCTGCATCCTGACATTCTGAGGTAAATACACTGATGGCTAGTCAAGACTCTCCACAGCATTTCTCTTTGACAGCCACCAGAACCAGATGCTCCTCTTCAGGCATGTACTCCTAGGAACAGCCCCACTGGATCAGGCCAAGGGCCCATCTAGTCCAGCTTCCTGTATCTCACAGTGGCCCACCAGAGGCCTCAGGGAGCACCTGAGACAACAAAATGCCTGCATTCTGTTTCCACTGCCTTGTATCTGGCATTCTGAAGTAGCCTTCTTCTAATGTAATGAGGTTGCACAACACATCATGGCCTATAGCCCACGATGGACTTTTCTTCCTGCTAAATGTAAGAGAATTACCACTTGCAAGAGTGCCTCTTGCCCAGTTAGCAGAGGTAGCATCGCTGCATCCCTGTGTGGGGGTTGAGTTAGGATTAGGCTCTAAACCAATTGGTAAAGGAAGGCTCTAACAATGGCACTTGGCCATAAGAGGTGACTAGAAAACCCCACAGTTTCAGATGCTGGAGACAAACTATAGAGCAATCCTACATTTCCTGCCTGGCTTTTGAGCTTGCCGAGTTATCTGTCTGGCTGCCGTTCAAAACTGACTGAGCACTCGGGCTGATCTAACAAGCTGATGCTTATGATCTCATGATATGCGGGAGATAAATGTTTGGCTTTGTTTTCAGGGAAGCAGGCTCGGCGGAGAGGTGTGTGAAACGTCCTCTGGTTTTTTACAGACCTTTTCCCCTTCCCCGAAAAAGTAACACTGGAAAGTGTTTGGGACGCTCCACAGAGAATAAATAAGTTCAAGGAACGTTAATTTTCCAGAAAGTTAATTCTCCTCCTGGAATCAGGGAAAGATAATTCCCTGTTCAAAGTACTGCTCAGCTGGCAATTGACATTGCTTCCTATGAAAGTGCTAAATAGCTTCTGTTGCACAGGTGCTAACAGCGTAGTTGGGGGGGGGAGGGCAAAACGGTAAATATTGTAGATGCCACAATGGGCCGTAGCAGCAGTGTTGGGAATGACTCATTAATTCTCTGAAACTTAATTTTACTGGATGTCCCCTGGTTCTGGTGTCGTGAGAGAGGGAAAAGAACATCCCTCTATCCACTCTATCCATCATAGGCATACATTTGTACATCTCAAGTCCTTTTCCCCATCTCTGCCTATCAATGGCCCCTCCCACTCGCCTCACGGCCTGCAATTGTCCTCACTGCCCAGAATGGCACTGATGGTAAGTGGGAGGGGCTGCTTACATAGTGCATTGCTGCAGCTGCAGTACTTACCATTTTGCCCTCCCCCGCACCTATACTACTGCACAGTGCTGGCTGCACGGTGCTGGCTGTTCAACCCTCTAAACTGAGGGCTGGGAGAGTTAAAACAGATAAAAGGAAGTACTTTTTTACCCAGCGGGTAGTTAATCTGTGGAACTCTTTGCCACAGGAGGTGGTGATGGCATCTGGTCTAGATGCCTTTAAGAGGGGATTGGATGGATTTCTGGAAGAAAAGTCCATCGTGGGCTATAGGCAATGATGGGTTGTAACCTCCTTACATTAGTAGTAGGCTACTTCAGAGTACCGGGTGCAAGGGGGTGCAAGGGAGTGGCAACAGGATGCAAGCATCTTGTTGTCTCATGCCTCCCTGGGGCACCTGGTGGGGCTGCTGTGAGATACAGGAAGCTGGACTAGGTGGGCCTTTGGCCTGATCCAGCAGGGCTCTTCTTACGTTCTTCAAAGACCAGAATATCTGTGATGTTCACTCCATCATACTTTCCCCTCCTCCTGTGCCTTTTATGAATCTGCAACACCTGTTTGGAAGTACCTGAAAATGTGTGACTTTTCTCTCCCAGATTAAAAAAAAAGAATCCCAAGTATCACTCCCCACCCAGCCTATCACATCGTTGAGTTAGGGCGCAAACCTAACCTGGAGTTAGACCAGCACAGTTAGGCCGGCGAAGTTTGGCCAGCACACCATAAAGTATGTTTTGCACCACTCTCAGAGAGGCCAGCACACAGATGCGCGCCATCCTCCTTGCCTCCGAAAGTGGTCCAAATGTGCTTTGCAGTGGCCCTTGTGCCAGCCAAACTGTGCTGACCTAACTGTGCCAGCCAAACTCCAGGTTAGGATTACGCTCTTAGTCTCCTACTTGAGAAGTTCACTCTGCAGGCTAAAAGCAATTTCAAACTGTGCTTACATCTCATGTAGACATAGCATGGTATGATGATTTGTGTTTACTTTGAAGTAAGCGAATTCATTGCCTTCATGCAGAAGGTAATTGATATCTCCATCCCAGCAGAATATCAATGCTGGTGAAATCCTCTTCCAAAAAGAGGATTATTTTTAGAAGCAATTACTGCTTTGTCTTCTCAAGGCTGTTAGCTTTTTCTTAAGCCTGCTTTGAGTATTTAACCAAAGGTATGAATAATTCTGATAGCCGGTACTGATTAAGGATGGCTTGCACAGAGTGGGGGGGGAACCCTTCCTGCTTTTGTTAGTGAATTTGAGTTCTCTTTTTTAAAAACTTCCATTCTGTTCACACCACGTTAAGTTTATTATTTGCATGGGGCGGCATTAAGGATTTAAATACCATCAACACTATTTGTGGTGCACACAATGGAGAAGGAAGGGCTAGCTGCTGGCAGACAACTGCAATATCTTGCCAATTGCATGAAGCCCAGGCAATTGCCAGAGAATTGCTGTGGGCAAGGCAGGGTGTCATTAGAGGAGGGGAGGGGAGATCTGCTTCCCCCTTACACCTGCCCCATGCACACCAATCCCATCCTCCCAACTTGAGCCAAGGGGGTGCAGTTGCACCGGGCAAACAAGATTTAAGGGGGCAACAAGTCGTCAAAATTGTGAAAACGTTGGCGAAACTACAAATAATACCATCGTTATATAATTGGAAAGGTAACTTAATGCAGTGGGAGGAAAGCTATGGCGAACCTGGACAACTTAATAAAAGCCGAGACATCACCCTGCCAACAAAGGTTCGCCTAGTCAAAGCGATGGTTTTCCCAGTAGCAACGTATGGCTGTGAGAGCTGGACCATAAGAAAGGCAGAGCGCCAAATAATAGATGCTTTTGAGTTATGGTGTTGGAGAAGACTCTTGAGAGTCCCCTGGACTGCAAGGAGATCCAATCGGGCAATCCTCCAGGAAGTCAAGCCTGATTGGTCCCTGGAAGGACAAATCCTGAAGCTGAAGCTCAAGTACTTTGGCCACCTCATGAGAAGAGAGGACTCTTTAGAAAAGACCCTCTTGCTGGGAAAGATGGAAGGCAAAAGGAGAAGGGGGCGGCAGAGGATGAGATGGTTAGATAGTGTCACCGAAGCAATGAACATGAAATTGGGTGAATTCCAGAAGCTAGTGGAGGACAGGGAGGCCTGGCGTGCTGTGGTCCATGGGGTCGCGATATGTCGGACACGACTTAGCGACTGAACAACAACAACAACAACAAACTTAATGCAGAGTGCAATGAAACAAACCAGAGTGTAATATCTTTACTCTGTCAAAAGCTATGGCCCCAAAAACAGAAAATGAAAATTCTCCAGGTGAAAAGGTCACGCAGGAAATTATGGGTCTAGCCTCTCTGCCTGCAACTCTGGGGAGCTGCCTGCAGTCCGAGTGGGCAGTTCTAGGCCCGAAGGACCAATATCCCAACTTTGCAGAAGCGTCATATGGGCCTCAGGATGATTTATTCCCTTCCGCCCTTACATGTAGTTGGAGATTCTTAATGCCCCGGTGGATGCAGTGTCCATTCCTTCTTGGAAACGGCTACTTTAAAAAATGATGAAGAATGAAAATGATTCTTCTGTTGGCCAAGAGAGCCTAGAAAAGCACCACTGTCCTTTAAAGTATTTTGACCACCTGTCTCCGTAGCTGCTGTGTGTGAACCAGCAGCCTGTGCACATGGACAACGAGGTTGACTAGAGATGGGGCACGTCACCTCCCCATTTAGAGATTTGACTTGTAGAGGGGCAGATGAGATGGTGGACCCTAGAGAATTTCAGTCTTGCTAGGAGCTGTCCAGGACTAGCTTTTCCATCTAAGGGTGGTGATCATGGCAAGGAGAGAGTGCCCACAAATCTCAATTACCCGCTTGGGCTCATTATCTTGCTAACTCTGTACAGTACACTTTGGAAAACAAGGCTCTTTGTTTTTTTCCAAGCACCTTATTCCAAAGCCCTGTATTTTATACATACATACATAAATATGAATGCTTTTTTGTCATTGTGTTTTGGGATTAACAGAGATGCTTGGACTGTAAATAGAAACCCTTGAAACTGATGCTGACAAACATAGATGTTGGTGACGTCTCAGGGCAGAAGCTCAGGGGTTTTGGCTTGCAGGACTGGCTGGCAAAGTAGCAAGGAGAGTTGGGAACTATTGGGGAGATCAACCCTTATCCTGCCAAACGTTTGTCTGAGAATCCAGGCTGGGGGGTGGGAAACAGCTTAGGGGGAAGTATGGTATGCAATGTATTGTTTCCACTGGACGCCAAAATAGGATGGGACAGTAGTGAATCATAGAGTTGGAAGGGACCTACAAGGTCATCTAGTCCAACCCCCCACCTGTAGCAGGAAATCCTCCTAGAGCATCTCCAGCAGGTGCCTGTCAAGCCTCTGCTTAAAGGTCTCCAGTGAGGGAGAATCCACCACCTCCCTCCAGTGGCAATCTGTTCCACTGTTGAACTGCCCTTATCGTCAAGAAATTCTTCCTGATGTCCAGCCGGCATCTCCTCTTGCAGTTTGTACCCAGTGGACCTAGTTCTACTGTCAAAGGCAGAGGAGAACAAATTGGTGCGACACCTTCAAAGCAGGGAAGAAATATACTTGTATGTAGCCCATTTCCCAGGGTTCCTGTATAATGCTCATTGCGTGTGTGGACTTCTTCTCATTAGTACACTCTTTTTGGTGTATAAATGCAACAGAATCAGGTCGGTTCTTTTTGCTGGATTGTCTTTTCACCCTGCAAGGGGTGTGTGTTGCATGCTTTAAACCAACCATTTGTTGTAGTTGTTTGGCTCTTGGGAAGCCTTTTGTTTGTCTTGTTGATTGTTCTGCTGATTTTTTTTTCCTATTCTTTGCTGGCACTGGTTTCATTTTAGTTGACCAGATTCTTGTTTTAAGGTTTAATTGTTGTTGGTTATCTGGGCTCCATTCTCTGGAAGAGTAAAAAATTCCCAGGAGGGGACGAAATCCTAGAAGGGGCTTAACTTACCCTTTTTCCTAAATCCTATTTAAGAACATAAGAAGAGCCCTGCTGGATCAGGCCAAAGGCCCATCTAGTCCAGCTTCCTGTATCTCACAGCGGCCCACCAGGTGCCCCAGGGAGGCATGAGACAACAAGATGCTTGCATCCTGTTGCCACTCTCTTGCACCTGGTACTCTGAAGTAGCCCACTGCTAATGTAAGGAGGTTGCACAATCCATCATTGCCTATAGCCAGTGGTGTCATTCTATAACGAACTAACGGAACGGTGGGCGGGACTTACCGCCTGATTGGCTGCACGGGTCTGATGCGTCGCCACCGTTCCGAGCCCCGCGCGGGCACCCCTGGCTTTGGAAGGGGTGCCCGCTTGCCTGGGTGGCGCGCTGGGTGCTGCGGAGAGCCACAGAGGGGCGCGCCACCCGGAAGAAGCCCTCCGCGGCGGAACAGCAGGCGGCGACGCGTCGCGGGGCCCCTGTCAATCAAGGGGTAAGTCCCGCCTGCGTTCCGGTAGTTACTTATAGAATGACACCACTGCCTATAGCCCACGATGGACTTTTCTTCCAGAACTCTGTCCAATCCCCATCTTAAAGGCATCACCACCTCCCATGGCAAAGATTTCCACATATTAACTACCCGCTGGGTAAAAAAGTACTTCCTTTTATCTGTTTTAACTCTCCCAACCCTCAGTTTTAGCGGATGCCCCCTGGTTCTGGTGTTTTGAGAGAGGGAAAACATCCCTCTATCAGCTTTACCCTTCCGTGCATAATTTTGTATGTCTCAATCATATCCCCACTCAGGCGCCTTTTTTCTAGGCTGAAGAGCCCCAAATGCTGCAGTCTTTCTTCATAAGGGAGGTGCCCCAGCCCCGTAATCATTTTCGTCGCTCTCTTCTGCACCTTTTCCAGCTCCACTATGTCCTTTTTGAGGTGCGGCGACCAGAACTGTACACAATATTCCAGGTGTGGCCTTACCATCAATTTGTACAATGGCATGATAATATTGGCTGTTTTATTCTCTAAGTGATGCAGTGTAGTAGCTAAGGGGGTGCAGGAGGTGTAATTGCACTGGCCAACAACCTTTAGGGGGGCAACTAGCTGAGCTTGACACTAGTGGCCAAAATTGAGAAAACCTTGGTATGTATGAATAATACCATCATGTTGTATATCGTTGGAAAGGAAACTCAGTGCAGAATGCAGTGAAACAAACTGCATTGGAATATCTGCATTCTATCAACAGTTCTGGCCCATTGACCAAAAAAACATTTTATTTCTTAATTAAATTGGATGGGGGGGGGTGCTACAAAATCATCTTTGACCCTGGGTATTAGATGCCTTAGCAATGCCACTGAAATTGGTGTGTGGTGTTTCTCCAGGGGAACTGAGACAAGCAGCTCTTCCTCATCTGCAGTGATACAGTCTAGGAAAAAGAGACTATCGCACTAGCGTGATTAGCAAAGCCAGAGATTGGCGGCACGTTAGGCAGAGAGTCAATGTAGGCTGACTGCAATTGTGCATCGCCTAGACTGCCGGTGAGGATAATGATCCAATCTTATCACAGCTCTTCATCTCAGCCCAGGTATCTTTCCCCTGGCCTGTTGCTAGGGCCAAATGCTTCTTTCACTTCTTCAGTCACGCAGGCTGTGCATGGGCACGATCTGCCATCAGCCTACTTCCTCCTGACTCTTGATGTTCATCAGAAGTAAGGGTCATGGCATTTCCCCATTCTGTTCTATTTATTCTTTCACAGTTTAAAGATTCCCCTCCTGGCTTTGCTCTTTCACTTCTCCACCCAACCTGCAAAAAGAGAAACAAGTTGATCATAATTAGCACAGGCTCGGCTTAAAAATTGGAGAAACTCTGAAGTTGCCATCAGGGACAAAGGAGAGGAAGCGACCCAAATTCATCTTCTTCCGCTGGCCATTTTTTTTTCTCCCTGCAGAAACAGATGACTATAGGCCAGCAGTTCTCAAATGCTTTAGCACCAGGACCCACTTTTTAGAATGACAATCTGTCGGGACCCACTGGGAGTGACATCATTAACCTGAAAGTGAATTATGCTATGTAAATTAAAAGTTTACAATAAGTATAAATTTTAAAATTTATTTAAAATAAAGATCTCTCCCAACCCTCCCAAGTAGTTGCTGATCTGTTCTTTAAAAGTCCCTAAAATCCCAAAGGCTACAGTTCTAGCCACACTTACCTGGGAGTAAACCCCATTGACTATCATTGTTAAAAGCATATACATAGTAGCCTTTTTAAAAATACACAGATCGGTAACATTTCCCCACATGCAGTCACTTGCAGTCATCAAGGATAATATATGAAAAATAAAATACGCAGTGACATGAATGGGGACCCACCTGAAATTGGCTCGCGACCCACCTAGTGGATCGTGACCCACAGTTTGAGAAACACTGCTATGGGCAGATTTTCTTCTTCTAATCTAGACTGCAGATTTGGGATGGTCTTGGTGGGCCTTCTATGAACCTCTTCAGTAAAAGTCCTGTATCCGATGGAGGGTTTTGTTGCAAGCTACTCAAGACTTGCTGCTTACCTCAAGACACTGCACAAATCTTTCCCTGCCCCCCCTTTTCCCCTGTGCTGCCAAACACAAGCATTCCTCTGGGTTTAAAAATAACGATAGCATTTTATGTTAGTTATCTAGTTGAAGGAATTGCCCCCTTTCCTGTGTTTACTTTGCCTTCCTCTTTTGAAGAAGAACTGGACCATGACTAGAGAGTACTTTTTTTTCCCCTCCATGAACCCAGAGGAGGTCAGAAGTCAACGTTTCAAAGGCTGCCTTGGGCTCCCCATTGTTCCTCCTCGGGATCAAGGAACCACAGGGTAGCCAGCAGTCCTGTTGATCTTGTCAAGCACCGATCCAAGAAATTCTGCTCCTCAGAGCAAAAGAAGTTGATGGAGGAGTTTCTTAAGAACATAAGAACAGCCCTGCTGGATCAGGCCAAAGGCCCATCTAGTCCAGCTTCCTGTATCTCACAGCGGCCCACCAGGTGCCCCAGGGAGACATGAGACAACAAGATGCTTGCATCCTGTTGCCACTCCTTTGCACCCGGTACTCTGAAGTAGCCCACCACCTTTGTAAGGGGGTTGCACAATCCATCATGGCCTATAGCCCACGATGGACTTTTCTTCCAGAAATCCGTCCAATCCCCTCTTAAAGGCATCTAGACCAGATGCCATCACCACCTCCTGTGGCAAAGAGTACCACAGATTAACTACCCGCTGGGTAGTTCCACTTCCGGTGGAGTCATTTATAGTGTGGCTTGCTCTTTGCATTTGAAATGTGAAAGGTAGTATAGCCTAGTGGCAACTGGACGGAGCTACAAATTGGATAATCCTCAGATTAGATTTTGACTCTTATAACTGGGTGGCCTTAGGCAAGCGACTCTGTAATAATAATTAAGTGTAATAATTAGGGGTGGGGTTTGGTGATACTTTTTTCCAAAATTCCTTGATTAAAATAGCAAATGGCCATGTTAAGTGTTTTTATTTTACATTCTCATTCCAAGTTCTCATTTTTATTAATTTTAAATGCTTTAAAAGTGTACTAGGTAGGTGATATAGTATCAGCAGATGCAGCCACAGTATTATTTCTAATGGGAAAAGTAGTCTAATTTTTGAAAAATACCTTAAACACTAAAATGTGGTGTCGTGGTTTTTTTCCAGATATTTTAACCCCCAAAAGACAGTTGTTAATGCCCAAAAAGTGGTTTTCAACAACAACAACAACAACAACAAAACAACCCACCCCAAGTAATTTATTTTTAAGCATTTTATACCACTTTTTTAAATATAAAATGTCATACAACATACAACAATAATTTGATAAAATCAGCAATAAAATATACAGATTGAAAGTTATTTTAGCTACCAATATGGTAGCCAAGGGTCAATTCCATCACCACCCCATTGTTTAACATGATGTAATGTCATACTAGTGTAAGGGACGTGGTGGCGATGCGGGTTAAACCGCCAAGCTGTTGACCGGAAGGTTCGAGACCACGCAACGAAGTGAGCTCCCATTGCTTGTCCCAGCTCCTGCCAACCTAGCAGTTCAAAAGCAACTAAAAATGCAAGTAGATAAATAGGTACCACTTCGGTGGGAGGGTAACAGCGCCTTGGTGTATAGTCATCCTGGCCACATGACCATGGAAGCTTGTCCTCAGACAAACACCGGCTCTTCGGCTTAGAAATGGAGATGAGCACCGCCCCCTAGACCATTCAGTTGTGGGGAAACCTTTACCTTGAATGTCATACTGTTTTCGGGTTTGCCACTCTTGGTGGTCAGTAATGTCAAGTGGATGGTGGGGAAACCATGGGAAGGTAGGGTATGATCTCCCCATTTTGCACAACCCGAGAACTGCTTTTAGAACTGGGAATGTTAACTTGCGACTTGTATTGCACAAAAGCCCTAAAACTGCAGCAACAGAGAAGGCAACACATGTTGGGATTTGGGAGAGAATGCAGTAATTCCCAAATTTTGAAATGGCATGATGTCATCTGTGGGCTCCAGACTCACAAGTGGACGCATATGGATTTGCTTACCTTATTAAGGGTGTGGTATTCCATTTTTTCCCCTATTGCAGAGAGCTTTAATGAAGGCTCCTTCCCTTTTGGATATCAGCAGTTGGCTGGGACAGAATTGGCTGTTGCCTGCTGAGGTTAAAAATGAACAGTTTGTGATTTCCAGCTGGCCTCAAAAGGCAGGATCAATAAAGACGCATTATCTGTTTCACATTTGACTTAAGGGGCCACTTAACTCAATAAAACTGTCAATCTGGAAAAAACTGGAGGGTGAACCGTTTGAGAGACAATGTCGGTGATTCAGTATTTGCACGAAAAGGTGGCTGTTTATCAACGCGCTTCACGATTGCTTGCTTCAGGAGATTTGGTTGCCATTTCATGTCTACCACCCGTCACAGTTCCACTGGCTGGTAGACAGATGGCTGCGGTTTCAACTAGGACAAAGCCCAAATAAGTAGCAGTGTTTGTCAAGGCCTTTTCAGTACCACAAAATTGACTTCTTTGGGGCAATATCCCAGGATTCTTTGCAAAAACGCTTGCTTCTCCCTTGAAATTGCCTTTGCTGTAGCCCAATCTGGTGGTCGCGTTGAGCAGTGTGATTTTGTTGACTGATGTCTCATAACATTGGAAGTGGCATTTTGACATTGCCCAAGTTGCTACAAGATTCTTTTGTCACTAAAGGCACAATCCTAACCTGGAGTTAGGCCGGCACCATGAGGCCAGCAAAGTTTGGCCAGCACAAGGGACACTGTAAAGTAAGTTTGGACCACTCTCTGATCAGAGAGGCCAGCACGCAGATGTGTTCCATCCTCCCTGACTCTGAGAGAGGTCTAAATGTGCTTTATGGTGGCCCTCATGCCGGCCAAACTTTGCTGGCCTAACTGAGCTGGCCTAACTCCAATTTAGGATTACACCTTTGGTGTCTGCCCTAGAAGACTGTGGGCGCAATCCTAACCGGGAGTTAGGCCAGCAACATTTGGCCGGCACAAGGCCACCATAAAGTATTATATGTTTGGACCACTGTCCTTGACTCCAAGAAGGATGGCACACATCTGTGTGCCGGCTTCTCTGATTCCAAGAGTGGTCCAAACATACTTTACTGTGTCCCTTGTGCCGGTGAAACTTTGCTGGCCTAACCATGCTGGCCTAACTCCAGGTTAGGATTACTCTCTAAATCAAGAAGGAAAATGGAGCAACCAGAAATAAAAAAAATAGCTTATATTGTGCAAATTTGAAGCCATCATCACGAGGAAATTCTACCCTGACAAAACCTCCAGTTTGTGCCCAAAAATCAGCCCTCCAAATATTTGGTATAGCTCCAGGGATTTCTGATATTCCAGCTAAGTAGGTCAAATTAAGGCTAAGCCAAGTGTATTGAAAGAAACCTATTCGGTTCTACCCTCCCAAAGCATGTCCTTCCATTTTGACTGCCGGTTGCTGCTCCAAATTGACTGTAACCACATTGTCTGCCCTGTTCCTAATAACAGTATGATTGTAATGCAGAACATCAGATTCTGAATGAGGGCAGTGCTTCCTGAATAGGCATTGCCATCGCTCAGAATGAGCTGTGTTTGCCATCAGTGTCGTCATCACATCGACTCGTCTGCCTGGCTGCAGCTTTCCTATTGTGGTTTTTATCTGGAAAAAAATGTGCTGTTGTGCAGCTGATCCGGTCTTGCAACAAATACCAAGAAGAAGGGGCATCAGATTGGCTGAGAGCGCAATCCTAACTTGGGAGTTAGGCCAGCAAAGTTTGGCTGGCACAAGAGCTACCGTGAAGTGTGTTTGAACCACTCTCAGAGTCGGGGAGGATGGCACATGTCTGTATGCTGGCCTTTCTTGGTCCAAACATACGTTACGGCCAGTGGTGTCATTCCAATGATTTAGGAACAGGAACTCACTTTTGATTGGCACTTCTCGGGAACCCAGAACCAGCCACGGAGCCCGTTAGGATCCGGAACGCCTGTTCTGGTCCATTCCCCCTGAATGACATCACTGGTTACGGCGGCCCTTGTGTTAGCCAAACGTTGCTGGCCTAACTGTGCCGGCCTAACTCCAGGTTAGGATTGCGCCTTGAATGTGTATCAGCAATGACTTTTTTTTCTGCAGCACCCTCCCATGAAAAAGTAGGCAAAGGGGCACCCCAGAAGATCTGCAGTAGGGTGTCACACCTTCCATTTTGACGTAGCCTAGGAAGACCTGTGAAAAGTTCATGAAAGTTCTGTGCTTCGAACCGCTCCAAACGGATACTGACCATCTGAAGGTGCCGTTTCTAAGAATCCCAGTGGGTCAAAAGCAGCCAACAGAGCCCTCCTCCTGCACAGTACTAAGGCCAGCAGGGCAACTGCAGAAGCATCTCCTGCATGTTCCGTTCTGATCTGTTCCTGCTGCCCTGGGTCACATGACTGGGTGCGTGACTAAGCACTAATTATCCCATCATATGACTCCCTGGTACGCTATCTGCCTCATTTCCAGTCATTATTTCGTCTCTTTCAATGGTCTTTCACCACTCACCACAATTAAGTTTGTTTGGGTGTGTGTATATGTGCGTGCTTGTGTGTGTGTATGTTTTTTCCCATTCTGAAGATCATTTTTCGCTCAAGGGCTTTGAGTGGAACCTCCCTGCGCAAACCACAGCAAAGCAAATTGAGTGCCCCCATCCTCGTAGCCTGGAGATATTGCCACGGATCCGTCCAAGTTTGCGGGCGAGTCTAAATTGGATGTCGCTCCATGACGCTGATGGCACCAGGCCACCTGATGGCGGGCAGTGTTGTGTCAACCGGGCCTTTCTAAATCTTTGTAAGGAATGTAACAACCTATAGGAGTTGCCTTGTTGGACTCTTCCATCTCTGGTGGTGGCCAGCGAGAGGACTTGGGAAAGCTTGCAATGAGGGAACGTTGGACAACCTCAGTCCCTGACGCGCCAACCCTGCATGTGGCCTCTGAGCATGGAGCTTTCTTCCTTTTTGTTGTCGTCATTAATAAGCCTATTCTCCCTTCTCTTGCCTAATCCCTTCAGGCAAGCATTCCGAAGAAGGGCCACCACCTCCTCTTTGGCAGACGTACTCCACAGCCTCATTCACACTCATTGCTTGTGTGGTCAGGCAGGGCTGAGTCAGGACCATCTCCAGAACTTCCAAGTGTATTGCCTCTTCCAAGTGTCTGGTATGCTCCCTGAGGCATCTGCTGGGCCACTCTGAGATACAAGAAGCTGGACTAAGTGGGCCTTGGCCTGATCCAGTGGGGCTCTTCTGATGTTCTTATATATCAGCCAGATATGAGCATCCAAGTGAAGGGAAATGGTCTGGGGTGCATGACAAATCTTCCCTCTAGGGCCAATGCGAAAGATAGCAAGGAATGTCCTCCCCGTGTCCAGAAAGTACCCGGCTAGTCTCCAATGGACCAAGGATGGGTAAGAGGGTGCAAAAACCCTGGAGCTCACTGAGGGAATACCCAGAATCCTTTGTAGTGCAGGGTTTGAATCTGCTTATGGTGCTCGTCCTTACTGAGCTTCCAGAGTGCCGAGTTTCTTATTGATTGACCGATAAGCAGCTGCCTAGTTGAACTGCTGGTCATCTATTAATGTGCTTATCTGCAGCTCTTTGCCTACAATCAAGATCCATGTTTGGGGGTGGAGGGTCAGCAAGGGCGAGGGTGCGCTATTTGCTCATGGGCTGAATCGGCACTTTCCAGAGGTCGGAGAGATAAAAGATGCTAAGAACAGTCAAGCCAGCAAAACCCGGGTCAAGCAATCAACGAGCAGTTCCCTGGCTTGCTGACAAACTTGCATCGCAAAGGCAAGCTCTGAGCAGAGGAGAGGGAAAATGCAAGGCCCCTTGGAATGCGACGGTGGGGTGTTTTGTTTTTTGCACCATCTTGATGTCCAGTTTATTCTGTCCTACAGGCTCCTGGGACAAGAAGATGCAGCGGCGTAGCTGATGCCTCTGGTACCCGGGGCTGTGACTGTAGATGTCACACACCTGACCTGGAAATAATTGTGGCATGATGATGTCACTGTCAATTACTTCCAGGCATGCTCAGAGCACTTACGCGCTGCCCTGAGTGACTGATGGGTTTTTTCCCACTTGCCATTGCAAGCCAGTGCTTGCCACTTGCCACTGCTGTACATTCGCCAGCCTCCCTCCTTGCGGCCAATCAGAACGGTTGCGAGCTGCTCTAAGTGGCCACCAGCTTCTTTTGCTGTTTTGTTCCACTTTGGCCTGCAAGGGAGTATGGCTTTACTGACACCCACTCAGGTGTGTTACCTGGGGCCCTGTACCCACTCATTCCCGCATAGCTACGCTAGTGGGAAGATGCCTGGAAAGATTTCCTGATTCTGAAAAACTGTTGGTGGGATGCACTGCTCTGTTTTTCTTACATTCATACTGAGAAACAGGAATCCCGCACACAAGCATCCTTGCATTGGCTAAATTAAAATGAATACCCGATTCTGCTGAAAGCAAAATTCAGATTGAATTTGGAGGGTTGAAGGAAGCAAAAATGGTTTCGGTAGGACTGGCTCAGCTTCTCATAGGAGGTTGCCCTTCATCCCATCTGTTCCCCCTTTTTTCCCTAAGTTCTGCTTGTCTCTGATTTCCTCCCCAAGGAGGCGGGCTTGGTTGACCCCCTTTTTGACATTCCAGAAGTTTGCAAAAGAGCTTCCAGTTTAGGAAGACCTTTGGAATTCTGGAAAGAGTGATAAAGATGGTTTTAATTTGCTGCTGCTGCTTTGGGTCTTACAGTTTTTTGAGCATTCAATGGATTTTTTAAATTGTAATTTCTTTTTTTCTTGTGTGAGTGATTTGTGGGCTAAGCAACTCCCAGAGACTGATATGTACAGTGTACGTGAGGTATATATCTTGACATAAATCTATAAATTCACAAAGCTGCCAAGCTGAATTTGAAATGGCTTAGGGCCCAATCCTATCCAACTTTTCAGCGCCAATGCAGGCATGCCAATAGGGGGTTTAGCAAGGGCGTAGCTAAAGAAGTGCAGGGGGTGCAATTGCACCAGACAGCAAGCTTTAGGGGGGCAACAAGCTGAGCTTGACACTAGTGGCCAAAATGGTGAAAATATTGGTATGTATGAATAATACTGTCATGTTATATATCATTGGAAAGGTACTTCAATTCAGAATGCAATAAAATGATCTGGAGTGTAATATCTTTACTCTATCAAAAGCTATGGCCAAAAAAGCAGAAAACAAAAATACAACTGTCATGTAAAAAGTGTGGTTTGTGATGTCACTTCCTGTTGTGACAGCTTAAATGTATCCTACTTACATATCGTTTTCTTACTACCAAGTCAAAGTTTCAAGATCAGCAAAATGTATCCCGGTAGCCCTTATTATACTATCCATTTCCCCTATATTTTCCCTATTATAGTTGTTTTAATCTATTTCCATTAATTCTTTTCAGCAAATCCACTGAATAAAATTCATAGAATTTCCCCAATTACAGTTGTTTTAATCTACTTCCACTAATTCTATTCAGCAAATCTGCTGAATAGAATTCACAGAACAGGGTTGTATGTTCTTAAAATGTTGCTACTAGTTCTGTTTTTTTACTAGCTGGCATGGAATAGGTCACTGACAGCCTAATCCTACCCCTCATCACAACACTGTATGCGGTTGCAGCAGCTTAGCCTGTGCTGTATTCTACAGGGAGAAAATAAAAGGAAATACTTTTTTACCCAGCGGGTAATTAAGCTATGGAACTCCTTGCCACAGAAGGTGGTGATGGCATCTGGCCTAGATGCCTTTAAAAGGGGACTGGACAGATTTCTGGAGAAAAAGTCCATCGTTGGCTATAGGCCATGATGAGTTGGGCAACCTCCTTACATTAATAGTAGGCTGGTGCAAGAATGCCAGGTGCAAGGTGCACCTTCAGAATGCCAGGTGCAAGGGAGTGGCAACAGGATGCAAGCATCTTCTTGACTACTGAGCTTCCTTAGACACCTGGTGGGCTACTGTGAGATACAGGAAGCTGGACCAAATGGGCCTTTGGCCTGATCCAGTGGGGCTCTTCTTATGTTCTTATGAGAGACACTGGACCAATGAGATGAAACCTACTCCTAAGTAGGCCTTCTGGTCTCCTCTGGGACCTGTGCCGTTTTGTAAAAATACAAGCCAATAGCACGCAAGGATGCTATTGGTGTGATGCTACCCATCTAGCCCTGATATAGCAAGCTTGACCCTTGGGATGCTCAATGACCAATGGTTTTTGAATTGGAAGGTCCAGTGCAGTTGCACGTTAGCTAGGAGAAAGCAGAGCTGAGATGGAATAATGGAATGAACTCTGCACATGGAAAGGAAATGCAAGAGACCGTGTGGATGTTTAGCCTCCATCCACTGCTGTATTTCCTATATGATGAACACTGAAAAATTCTGCCCTCTTGTGGCATTGCCATTGATAGCCATTATCATTTGTGTTGCAGTCCGGAGAAGAGGAAGAGGAGTAAAACCGGCCAGTTGTGAATTATTTGCTGCCGTTCCGCTAGGCAGGTCAGACATGTGCAGTGAGAACATTGATATTCAAAGCATTCCTAGAAAGAACAGCCTATGAGGTTGCAGGATTGAAACCTCTCGCTTTGGTGGCCTTGATCTAGGGCCTTTGGATCTGTGGCCAGTGAGTGAACTCGGAAAGCGCTCAGGGATGGCAGCCTGACAGCACAGAGGACACACTGCTGTTCGGCCACAATTTCTGGGGAGGTTGAAGTGACTGAAACAGCAGGGGGCGCTCCTGTGAGAAGTCCTTCTGAGCGGACAGGAGTTTCCATGTGGTCCTATTTCCAGCTGGAAGGCCATGGGCACTCAGCACTTGGCATGCAGACCTAGGACAGCTTCAAGAGCCTTAAGAGGTTCCCTTTAGCTCAGTGGTTTTCAAACTTTTTAATATCGGGACCCACTTTTTAGAATGTCCATCTGTCCAGGACCCACTGGAAGTGATGTCATGGCCTGAAGTGCCATCATTGTGATACCAGAGCCCGCTGCTTTCCTGATAACGCAGCAATAAGTTTATTATTTATTTTATTTGAAGAATTCACACCCCACCTTTCCCATGCCGAAGCAGATGCCCAGGGCAGCTTACATGAGCAGGCTAGTCTGAGCCACCATTTTTTCAATGGGGTTTTTACAAATCTACAGTATTCTTGTGAACTGCCAATCCTCAGTCCCAGATGCAGCCTTCACAGTGTGATGTGGTGGACTACTTCTCAGCCATTTTCCAATAGCAAAGGGAATCAGAAAGAAAAAAAGCCCATTTACAACCTCGTCAGAAGCAAAACCACCACACAGCCCTCCCCCTACCCATCTTCCCATCTTTTCAATATGTCTGCGCTGGGTGCTTCACAACCCACCTGAAATTGGCTCGCTGGTGGGTCCCGACCCACAGTTTAGGAACCACTGCTTAGAAACTTTAAAGAAATCAAAACTTATTATTCTTGGACTGCTGCATTCTTAATACAACTTCGTAGTCTTGGACTACTGCCTTCCGCAGCAGTTACTGTATTCTATTCCCGTATTCTGTTCTTATGCGGATCTTTCATAGGTTCCCGGAATACAAGCAGATCCTTGACCTTTGGTTTGGTCCATCATGCAGACACTTTCACAAATCCTTCCCGCCATCCATGGATGGAAAATAAAGATGCTCTCTGAGCCGACTTCACCCCTGCACGCCACTGAGTGCTGCTAAAGGCTCTTCCTGAACTCCTGCAGCCATTAGCACTGCAATAACTTTTCTTCTGCTCTGTTGTAAAAGCAGAGGCTGTCGTCTGGTGTTTGTTAAAGATCTACCAGTAGAACACATCATTGTCCTATCGACGGATCGCAGTGGCTCTTGGCAGCTGTTGTATAGACAGTCAGGGCCGGCCCCCGCTCACCAAGAAGAGCACTGTTTGTGCCGCGTGCAAAGCATGGCATGAGGAAGTAGTTGGTGGTGGTATCATAACATCACTGCCAACTGCTTCCAGGTGGCCCATCTTGGGCTGTTCAGAGGCAGAGGCAGGTGGGAGAGACCAAGGTACAGCTGCTCTGCTCGCCCCACTGACTTACAGCCAGAAATGGCATCTAAATGATTTAGCAACAGGTACTCACTTTTGATTGGCACTTGTGTCGGGGCCCGCCCACCGGAAGTGAGGTCATAGCCGGAACCCAGGAACTGCCCCCAGGAACCGCCGCGCCTCCTCGGGAGGGAGTCCCAGGCAGCCTACCTGCTGCTGCTGTCGGTCTCCCTCACTCCACTGCCTGCCTGCCTGCCAGCCTGCCTGCCTGGCTCTGAGAACGTGCAGGCAATTCAAACGTTGCAGGGGCGGAGCAGAGCGCTGACGGAGTCGACGAGTGGGCAGGCGAATGGGCGGGGCCAGCCCTAATCCTAGGAACGGGTACTCGCGTACCCGCTACATGACATGTCTGCTTACAGCCCATAGAGATCCTAGCTGCAACCACAGGCAATATGCTCACCCTGCTAGTGTGGGGCCCCCTGAAGTGCAGGGCCCAATGTGGCGACATTGGTCACATTGGCTTAAAGCCGGCCCTGTGAACAATGGCTGGTTGGCTGGCTGCATCAGAGTTCATGCGTTTAAACACAAGTGGGCTAAGAGACAACTCCGGCAACCCCCATGCAAAAGTTTGCCTTCAGAAAAATGGGGGGAAAGAGCTGTAGCCAGCAGAAATGCAACTTTGACAGCCCACACAAACAAAATTGAATGGACCCCTCCAAAGGAACAGTGATTTGGACGAACGAAAATTGGGTGTGTCTTGGAAATCAGGAGCTTTGCTTAACATATAGACCAGTGGTTCCCAAACTGTGGGTTGGGACCCACCAGTAGGTCACGAGCCAGTTTCAGGTGGGTCGTGAAGAACCTAGGGCAGCCATATTGACAATATGGGAAGATGGGATGCTGGAAAAGGGGAGGGCTGTGTGGTTGTTTTGCTTATGTCAAGGTTGTAAATAGGGCTTTTTTTCCTTCTGATTCGCTTTGGAAAATGGCGAAGTAATAACTGCTGCATTCTCAGGAAAGCAGCAGGCTCTGGTATCATAATGATGGCACTTTCAGCTGTGACATCACTTCTGGTGGGTCCCAGACAGATTGCCATTCTAAAAAGTGGGTCCTGGTGCTACAACCTGCCATCCACCCAAACAGCAGGGCAAGCATGCTTCCCTAGATTGCCCAGGGAGTGATGGTGCCATCTTCATCCTACAGCCCCCACGGCCCTCTCTAGGGAGGAGACGGTGACCCCCAAAAGTGGGAGCAGTGCTGCAGCCATTGCACTGCACCCTACAAACACTTTGCTGACTTGCACCCCTGAAAGGAACACACACAGGCCACAATCCTAAACTGAGTTAGGCCAGCATAAGCTAAGTCAGCAAAGGGCCACCGTAAAGTATGTTTGGACCACTCTCGGAGTCAGAGAGGCCAGCAAACAGACGTGCGTCATCCTCCCTGACACCGAGAGTGGTCCAAAAGTGCTTTATGGTGGCCCTTGTGCTGACCAAACTTTGCTGGCCTGTGTCCGCCTAACTCCAGGTTAGAATTGTGCTCTGAATCAGAATTACCAGATAGATCTGCTCTATCAGATACTGCAAGATTTTCATCTTGAGTTACTCAGCTTCTCATGCATTACAAAGTACTTAAATCTACACACATGATCTTTGTAATCTGTATTATATTATCCTTGCCTCTACCCTCCCCCTGATG